>JNEY01001053.1:17746-38306 GCA_020875895.1 Aphelenchus avenae
CATAAAATGGCCCGCCGAAGGCGCCGCCAAGGAGAATTTTGAGCTTCTCGGGTAAAATTAAGTTTTGACAACATGTTGTGCCTTGGTCCCCGCCCCTAGATACGCTCTTGTCCGGGACTATGAAAGGACGAGGCTTGCAAAGTCCAACGCTCGTCCAAATGGCCTCTCCGTCTTTAACGAAGGAGACCCAGGTCACACTGCGAGACGCTCAGAAAAAGAATCGACGAGAGTCATGTGCGAAACTTCATACTTTTGCAAGAACGTTGATACTTTGAAGACGAGAAAAGAAATGGCCTATGCAACCCATTTAGAGGACAAAATTATAGGTTAAATCGAAGAACTTTTTGAGAGTTAGACCTACGTAAAAATGATCTAAGTTGCGCTACTCATACGATTACCTAAAAAAGTTATTGGGTGCAACGATTTACGACGCCTAGGACATCCGGCAACATCAAGTCGTCCCCTCACGACTTACCAGGATAATGTAGACGAATTCAATTGAACTAACTGTCAGGAAGAGACTAAAAAAGTCGGTACGAAATGCTGGATTGTTTCGTCTTCCGCAATAGATAAATGCAATGACGGAGAAGTTGAAAGTTGCGAATAAGCACTGGATTATTAGCCTGATCATTTCTGCGACAATCATTACAGCGTTTTTGGGGGATGTGACGCGTAACAAAGACGTAGACGTCGGCAGCAAAAGTTCTAGTTAGCGCCTTCGAAAGGAGATTTTACAGCGCCGATAAGTGTACGTTTGTCTTATTCCGCGATAGACTCTATGCCTTTGAGAGAGCAGGAAGTGCAAAGACACTTTCTTCAGCTGCAAAATGTTAAGAAGGCGGAGGCACTCCTCAATGTCAGTCTTGCGCATAGAATAAGCGTGCTTATGAATTACGGCAGTGGCGGCCTCCCAGAATCCGCAAAGACCAACGGGTATCTACCCTCTGATTAAGCGGAAGGCAGCTGCACTTTCACTACTGCGACGCGGAAAGGCGCTAACCGGCAATTGTCATCGGGAACTACCTACCCAGCAGCGGCAACGCTGACTCACGGCCTAGCATTCACGGCTGTGGCCCTGTCCTAGAGTTGATAACGGTTCTCGACGGTTCATCGGATCGCCGGGATTTCGGAAATTTTCGGCATGCCGCTGAGTGTTGTCCTTACAGGCGTGTCGTGCACAAGCATGTCCAACGAGCCTTAAATACAATGCACGGACAGGCCCGGCCCGGGTCACCGGGCCTACCGGGCCTTCAGCACCAGCTTGGTACCCTCTTGGTACTTTTTTGACATGGTCAGATAGTTGCATTTAATACGTTTCATAGGTGGCTTCCATGGTACACTGACCAAGCACCATTTTTTGAATATTTGGGCCTTTTAAGCAAAATGTATTGCTATGCCGGGCTTTTACGTGGGCCGGGCCGGGCCTTGGGTACACCCGACCCGGCTGGTCGTTGGACAACGAGGCCCAGATGGACAGGGTTGGTCGTACACGGTGGACAGAAATTACTCGCTCGAAGGATTACAACATTACTTCACCGATGCATATTTCGTCACGAAAAACCAGTGTTTGTTGTGCTCACGGCCTAAATCACCGAGAGATGCAAACGTACGTTTTTCTACGTACTCGGATGCCTCCAAATGTGGCCACCATTTTTTTCGGGTACCAATAACTTTTTGTGCTACATTGGTTTGGGTACCAGAAATTTTATTGAAATTCGCGTACCTTTCGCTTGTCTAATCCTAAGCCAAACTAAAAGCGTAAGCACCGAACAGTTTACAAATCTGCGTTCGCCAGCACGCCGGTTTTCATCGCCTAAACGCGTGCAAATCTAATGGCTTAGACCATGAAAGCGCGACAAAAGGAGGAGTGCCAGAAGCGTACTGGAATCTTCAGCGAGATGAGCGCATCAGAAACCGCGGAGTGAGCGAACGGGCTGCACTTGTCTATGTAAGATACTGAAATTGTAATTTTGCACGGTACACGAAACGCCTTAAAAAGAACTACTTCCAATAACGCCTGCATCAACTGCACTCGGCGATTCAGTCACGTTGGCATTCCAGCCGATATTTCCTGAGCTATGTAGAGCGTTTCCACCGGAACGCTCACTTAAGATGCTTTATAAGCATCATGCTCGTAGACGAAAAGCGGAAAATAATAACACGTGCCTTTAAGAGCATTTAGGTACGACCGGTACCATGTGCGACATGGAGGTGCTCAAACAAAACTCGGACATCCGCACTCGGTCACTGAGAACAGTTTATCGTAGGGTGCCTAAAGGACGTTTTACGGATTCCGCAGGCCTTTTGGTGACATACGTTAAGCGGGTCCAGTGTGTACTGGATGACCATGTGCCCTGCCTCGGAAGCTTTGTTGCGCGACATCTTGTTAAGGATTTGAAGCACCCCTTCGCAGTTTCGACCAGGCGGGTATATGAAGAGTTTCTTGCATTGTGAGCCGGGTAGAGCATACACAAATAGTGAACGAAGTAGTCCTTCGGCTACGTCGGTGTTTTCGGCGTATAACGGCCCAACAGCGAGGCTATCGTCGTAGCACACACGTAGAACGCCGTAGCCGACGATGTTATCATTCTTGTCGAAGGCAGCCTGCAAAAAAATCATCCGATTTAAGGCTTGTGGTTTTCTGTAAAAACTTTCTCGTACTCCCTTCCGGCCTGCGTTAAAATTTACTGCTTCCCTTTCCCGCTCCGTCCTTAAACACGTGGGGTGTCCGAAGCCTAGCCCTGGGCGAGCGTCGCGGGGTGATCTAAGCTAATGTACACCAATGTACACAAGGGGAGGGGGTATTGAGTTGTGTGCACGTGTGCATAAGCACTAGGCACCGTATTAAACAAGAATATGAAGACCGAATTAGTAATTTGACCATTTTTGGTTTTTTCATGTACACAGGGGTGGGGTCCTTCTCAATGCACACGAATGTACAGGTGCGGGAAGAGTGGAGGGAGTGTCGAAGAAGGTAATGTTGAATTGCGCATAATTTAGGTCGAGAAGAGCGGCATTCACAAACGTGAACTCCCGCTTGACTAACCTTGACGTATGCGTCGTATCTGCCACACAAGTCTCTCAAGTAAGAACTTCGTTTGAATCCGTCCAGGAACGACGCGTCGTATTCGGACAGCTTCGGAAGGTGTACGAAGAACAATTCCCGCGGTGTGGGGGTAGCCTCCACAAACTATGTCGTCGACATTCACTTCAATGATGCGTACGGTTTCGGCAACATTCTCGTAGCCATGAAGTCGGCGATAGTTCCCGCCCATTCGAGCAGCTAAGAGGCCACGAATGGCATGAGTAAATCGAGCAGCTTAATGTCGTTTAATCAGCATAAAGTGCGTCTTACTGGCGATCACAGTTTTACTGCCTTCAACGCCGTCGTCAATTCGGTTCCACAGTTCAAGACCAAGGCCGATTCCGCGAAACTCGGGAGAGACAAAGAAGAGCCCGATTGTCATAAGGCGTCGGTCGCCGTCCCCGGAGACGTAGGTGTTCCGAGCTACGCAGCCTGCGACCTCATCCTTATCTGAAACTCGATTGTGGTTCTTCACAAGCTGGTGCGTATTTCGAGTATGCGCCTACCTTTCGCCGCTGCAACAAGAAAGCGAAATTATCACCGAAACTTCGCATCCATGTGGCGTAATCGGTTTCACTCAAGGTCCACCCTTCGAGATCCGCTATCTGAAACACCTAGCCGTGCTTTTATTTCAGACAGCTGCCGGCTGAAGCGGTATAAAGAAGAGAGTGCCTGAAATCTGCCGGTTGGATTGGGTCCCTTCGAAAGCTATAATTTAAGTGCGTCGCTGGACTCATAAACGGTGAATGGTAAATGGTAAATGCTGCGGAAAACGAGAGTCATTTTGTCTCAACTTGCCTTCGCCGCAATTTCATGCCATTTTTCCACATCGGGATTGAATATAAATTGAAATTGGCCGAAGGGATCCGTCATTACACGGCTTGCTAAGGCACGTCGTTTTTTGACTAATCGATTGTTACCAACCGTTCGCCAAATGGATAAACAAAGCACTCCTCCTAGGAAGATATCGGTTGTTTGTTTGCGATGTGTCACATGCAGAAACATTCCGCTACTCAAAAGGCGACCTTCAGAAATCGAAACATTTTATTACTGAACGCAAGCGATGCTCTTATGCACGTATGAAGGAGACCTTCAATGACGGTGGAAAGTTGGGTCCCGATAGAACATTACGAGGATCAAGATGAAGGCGATAAGTGGAATCATCAGCAGGAGGCAGACGAAGAAGTCCATCGCGCTTGCTTGCTTTCGACGTCGAGGCGCAGCTAAAGCTCACATTAATATGCCTTGGACACTTGAACTGTTAGCGTACGCGAAGCCTTGTCACTGCTATCAAGAGCTGATAGCAGTGGGTCTAGCCTGATCCACCCAGCCGTAACGTACTCCGTCCATATAGTACGGCAGTACTGTACGGTACGGTCGTACCGCCAGCACGGTTGCCGAGCTTGAGAGATTCGGACCTTTGGGAGGTTCCTTCCTGCATATGTAGCGCATGTAGGGATGGCTTAGGTTCTTCCTTCGTGATTTCAAACAAGGTGGGGTTTTTTAACGTCTTATTGTTCCGTTTAAATTTGGTAAGCCCGAGACGGAATTGACCGTACTCTGCGGTAATTATCCTCCGCAGGCAAAACCGGCTGTTCGAAAAGGAGAAATAGAAGTTTCTTAGATAAATTTAGGTTCGTGTAAAAGACTCATTTTTCCAGACTTCATGCGCTAGCAAGGGATGAATGAATTTCAAGGGGGTTTACTCCTGACTACGGCATGGGTTGTCCAAGAGCTGTGGCCTTTTCTACGAGGCCGAGCACAATAGCTACATGGCGATCCGTCAATGGTCCTCCCGTACGACCATTTTTAACCGTATGCTGGTCGGTGTACAAAAGGCTACCGCTAGTGTACCGTTACCGGGCTTTGTTGTCGGCTGGTAGACGGTAGAGCCACGCGGTGGCTGCTGCACGGCGACGTTCTGCGCCGGCACCGGATATGCGAATCCGTACGGCGGCGAAGCGAAGGTGACGTAAGCCGGCACCGTTTGTGCGTTCGGAGTGGCAACGTATCCGGTCGGCGGCGGATGCAAGTGGATGGCCGGGACGCTGCCCCTGTGGACGCCGTCGACCAGCGGCACCTGGGGCGGTGGAGGACGTGGAGGTGGCACCTGTTGTTGAGGCGATTGTTCCTAAAGTGAACAAATATAATGCGTTAGACGGGCGACGAATATCGTCCACTGTGTAGGGGGGGGGGGACCTTCCAGTTTTACATGGGCCCGGGTTTCGGGAAATTTATTTCCGAGAATTCAACGCTGGCCCTGTCGTAAGCTCACATTCACATTGCTCCGTTTATTCTGACTGAGGCTTCTCTTATCAGACACTGGTTATAAGCACACTGAGAACAAAGACTGTGACGCACATGCGTCCTCCGAAACGAACGCATTAAGCAACTCGGTGCACAGACAACACATAGTACAACTGTACGCTAATACACTGCTACACTTCACCGGCTCCGAGCACTACGCCTCGGAGTGCGATATGAGTCCCGGGTCGATGGCAAGAGAAACCAGAACACAGAAAGAACAATGAACAATGTGGAGTCAGAACTAATGGTGGTAAACGGCAATGAAATGGGCTTTACCATGCGCAGCTGGTCTGGTCCTGGTTGGCAGTACAGCGTCGATCCCCATCGTGCTCAGCTTGCTAGACTGCTGCCTCAGACGTGGTTGACCATGACGTACCAGTCCCCACTGTAGAGTACACTGCGCGATGCTTCATTCCATGCTGCCTCCGGCTTCCGTTGCGCTACACTGGTACGGCCTACTGCTTTATGACACGAAGAACGATACGACGAAGCACTTCTGGCTTGACGAGGGAACTGATCGGCCGGCAAAATACGAGGCGACGCGGCTTGAGACGAACGAGGAAACGACTGTAGAGAAACGGCAGTAGCGTACAGCAACGACAGCAGCGTAGTGGCGGAAGCCGGGAGGAGGCAACGCCCGGGCTGAGTTCGATCGTAAGATGCCGGCGTATAGTCCCTGGAGACACGCCTATAGTGCATACGCCGAAAGCTCCTCCTCCCCCTCCCCTGTGCTTGCATATATAAGCCATTGTTATCAGCTATCATGTCACTTAAAGTCGGGAATACAACTCTGTTAGAAGGCGTGCACTTCGGTGTCCTTACCCTCTCGAGGGGAATGTCCAGGTGGGTGAACGGGTAACATCTAGCTAGTCGAGGATAGATGGCATCGTCATTCCCTAAGTGACGATATGGAGGATTCCACCGAGCGCCTGGACACGGACACCGACGGCTACATGATCCTGGAACATCTGAACGTGAACGAATTGCTGATCAACGACAGCCGCGGCGCGAACGACACCATGGAAAGTCAGAAGAAAATCGCGAAGAGACGCCATAACGACTACGCGCGTTACGTCTACGATGTTCAGTACTTCTACATACGTCATGATCGCATGCGAAACGGCAGTATGGACTGGAAGCCGAACTTTCTACGTCGTCACAAGGGGAAGTCCTACGTCGGCTACGCGAGTACGGGCCAGAGACGAAGCGACTTCTCATTGAGGCGCGGCTCACTACGAATACGAGAATGGATGTTTTTTTCTCCTACTGCAAGCCCTGGATCCGGAGGGCACTTCGAAATCGTGAAGCGCCTGCAATACATCCTTCGCGCCATACGACTACCCGGACAGGACGACGGATTAGGGACGATTTCTACGGCTGGAAACGTCCGCATCCGGATTCGGCACTTTCGTACAACGTCATCGTTAACTGCGGGTCTGATCAGCCCATAGAAGACGATCAGGAGAGTGTAGCCGCTACGTGCAGCGGGTTGTAGTTTCGAGAAGGGGCAAAAGTCAAGCGACGCTAGTCTACGGTTAATCTGCAAAAAAACGACTGATAACGACAAAGATGCGTACGCAGCAGCAATCGGATGCTGGAAAACACTTAGCGAGAAAGGATGCTAATCAAACGCAAGTTCTTCGCTGACGCAAGCATCGGACATGAACGCACAAAACCGAGTCCAATTCCGCGGTCGCACCACCTGCACTGACGCATCGTGCACTCGGGCGCTTGTAGGCTACATGGCCACGGGGCTTATCTGTAAATTATCGACTGCCGTGAAGGAAGCAAGCCAAGTCAAAATCATTGTTAACCGCATTGGCTGAGGCGTGCGGAGAGTTCCACTACTGCCTTCCGCGAGGATTTTCTTGCGAGTATCGGAAGTGTGCTTATGGAAAGCCGAACATGCACCGACCCATTCTACACATTGTTTTTTGTTGATATTATCCACAACATGCAAACCTAGAGCGGCACCAGTCAAGCGCAGCGCCACGGACACTCGAAGCTCGTCAGCCCGCCAACGCCAACCGAGCCAACTCTCGCACAGAAACTTCAAAAGCGCCATGAGCAGCATCCACAGCACTGCCAACGACTGCGCAGACGAACACATCACGCTCGACGACCTCCTGCTGATAGAAGACGCCTACTACTACAACGAGAACGCTTCGGAGCCGTCAGAAGACTTCGCGGACCACCGCGATCAGGAGATGCTGGAAGCGAACGCCGTGCCGAATTGCGAGGTGCGAATCGAACCATTGCCAGTCGGAGACGAAGACGACGAAGGAAACACCATTGACAGCGACGAACTCGACTATGATGGACTGGGCATATCGGACGAATACGAAGAAGAATCTCAACGAAGCGCCGGCGATGGAAACTGGAAGAGTAACTACGCGAAGTGGATGAGCAACTACAAAATACCAATGTCAGGGATGTCAGGTACTGACAACAAACAACGGCAAACACTCGTCGAGAACAAGAATGAAGGCCACGACGCACAACGACACGAAGGAGTACGAAGTCAGGTCAAAACAAGTACAAACGACCGTCACCCACGACAGCAACGCTTGAGCACCCGCTATCCCCTGCTTACCTACCCATATGTGCAAACTCTATGACGGTAATATGCCGATTCTAGCACCATGAGCAGCACCGGCAACTCTGTCAACGAAGGCGCCGAGGAACGCTACACGCTGGAAGACTTGCTCCTTGTCGAAGACGTCTGCTACATCGACGAAATCATCTCTGAAGCATCAGAAGACGTCGAGCGTCGAGACCAAGAGATGCTAGCGCTACACGGCTTCAGTAGCTGCAAAGTGATCGTCGAACCGCTGCAGCTCCCAGGCGACGAAGCAGCCGATGACGAAGGAAACGCCATCGACGAAGACGCCCTCGACTACGGCGAGATGGACACGTCCGAATCCGGAGACGAACGTCCACACGATGTCAGCGAGGAATCCACCTACGACGCCGAGAAGAAGCGCAAGTTCGAGCTTTGGAAGGACCACTACGAAGAATGGCTGGCAGGCTACAAGATCCCCTTCAAGCACCAAAAGCGTAGCTGCCACGAAGGTCATCATCGCGACCGATCGGATGAAGCACACGGCAGCAGAAGCTCAGGAAGCCCGCGCAAGCACAGACGCTGTTCCGATGGAGGAAACCGCAAGAACTAATGCCAAGAGAACGACGACCGACGAATGCATTTCCCTTAGGTTTCCCCTTATTTAAAACCCCATTTTTGTCACTCGCATGTTGTCCTAAAGTTATTGCCAGTGGGGCCTGGCAAACGTGGGGAGGAGGTGTATAGTGCATACGCCGAAAGCTCCTCCTTCCCCTCCCCTGTGCTTGCATATATAAGCCATTGTTATCAGCTATCATGTCACTTGAAGTCGGGAATACAACTCTGTTAGAAGGCGTGCACTTCGGTGTCCTTACCCTCTCGAGGGGAATGTCCAGGTGGGTGAACGGGTAACATCTAGCTAGTCGAGGATAGATGGCATCGTCATTCCCTAAGTGACGATAACGCCGGCATCTCATCCTGATCGCCATGTCGTAAGCTCACATTCACATTGCTCCGTTTATTCTGACTGAGGCTTCTCTTATCAGACACTGGTTATAAGCACACTGAGAACAAAGACTGTGACGCACATGCGTCCTCCGAAACGAACGCATTAAGCAACTCGGTGCACAGACAACACATAGTACAACTGTACGCTAATACACTGCTACAGGCCCCCAAGTGTCCTTTAACGCTCGCCCTACGAAACCCTCCTCCCCTATATACTGTTCGCCGTATAACCTACAAGCTCTAACGAGGCAGCTACAGAGAGTGCCAACGGGCCCAAGTAACTGTCTCCCTGCAACCCCACTGAAGCGGTCCTGCCCGCCGGGCCCCAAGCCTGGGCCGAAGCGCTAGGAGGAAACGAACGAAACACGCGAAAACCCCGAATTTTGGAGCTGCGCCGTGACGAGCTACCTTCCCGAACACCCAAACACCGACGACATGACTCCAATTCCACTAACATAACTCTCACCGAACCTGCTGCTGATGCTGCTCGATGTAGTAGGCGATCTGCGCCTGCTTCGGTGCACCCTGCAGCGGCTGCACATTGTCCTTTGTTGGGTCAGCGGTAACGATGCTCTCATCGACTTGGTGGTGATCTTGCACTGGAGCGGTCGGTAGCGGGCATGACTGTTTCCGATCTCCCGAAGGAAGGTCGGAAACAGGCTCAAGTGTCGGGTACGGGCAGACCGGCGTGCTTGGCTCGCTCGACATCATTCCTGAAGCTAGAACGTAAATATGTTTTTGGGGACCTAGCAGGCCTTCCAGAGCAATGCTAAAAGGCGATCGATCAGCCCGTAGTAGTGGAATATTTGAGTAGAACCCATGATGCTGCGGGTCTCCGGAAAAACAATGGGCAACAGGCCTTCCAATGGAGGCCCGGGTCGGACAGGGCCTCAAAGCCCGGCAAGTAGCAAAGGGCATGTACGAATCGAAAAACGCATTGGGTTTCCTCCCTGCCGTGACTCTCTTCTCAAGTAATGGGTTCTTAATAGACTTCCCCTATTGGGTAATGGACCGTGATTGGGTCGACCTTTCCCACTACCTCGTTCGTCCTTTTCCTGTATCGTGCAATTTGCAGATGGTTCCGCAGCCCGTCCTTTCCAACAAAACGTCCCTATTCGCCGTGAGCTACGACAAACGAGAGTAAGCAGAACGCTAGAAGAAGGAAGCAGAATGGAATTACAAGGAAAGAATGCTTACGGAAGGACGTCGAAGCCTTGGGTGCATGCGTCATTCGAAGCGAGCAACGGTCGCTGTTGACGTGCCTTCGCAAATGAGCAATGAGCTTGTTCATCTGGAATTTTGGTGCCATTTGCATTCCGTCGGCAAATGTTATTCTAAACGAGACAAAGTCACAGGTTTCGTTGTTCCGTCGGAAGGAACAAATCAAATCATTCAGAGCAATATGCCTCCTGAGAAACCAGTATGTCCGTGTCGTCTTAGCACATTTCTCATCAGAATAATGGGCCCTTATACGGTCCTTACAACGGGTTTCGCATCGATGGCCCGATACTCGTTGGTAGCGCAACGGGGCCACGTCGGCAACGGTCGTCAAGAAGTTTCGTGGTCCGTTTGTTTGGTGTTTTTGCACAGATTGGTGTAGCGGTTGCCTTATTGGTTGGTCCACGACAGGGTTTACTATGACGTAGGCTTCGGCACCCGTCCCGTTTAACGGGCCGTTCGCGTCCCGTTTTTCCGTTTTAACGGGACGGGTGAACGGGGCGGACGGGGTCGAATAAACGGGACGGTGGACGGGGTGGTCAGCGCCGATGTCTACTATGACGCTAAGACGACCAAAAGCAACGAATGGCCTAGCAGCCGAAAGACGTTGATCAAGACTTCCATCGGGTAGAACAAGTCTCGAGAGGACAGCGCGTACGTTGGAAAAAAGCAAGCCGTGGGTAGCCCAACGAAAAGTGCGGAACCGTCACGTAAAGGTTATCGCGGTAGGATAAGTTTTCTGGTCCTGAGACTCGGTCGGGCCCGCACGCGAAATTTTAAACATGTTGGCCAACAGAATAGACCGAACTTCTCTTACAACCACTTGCCAACTACACAGGATTTCAGGACCGAAAACTTCCCATAAACCTCGTTTGGAACAGCGTTGACTTTCGGTCCAATTTTTCCACATGCAAATTTATTAAGAAAAACTCTTGGGTGTCAGAGAGAAACACATCGATGGAGATGGTACTTTATGGCCTAAAAGCCAAACATGACCGAGTTAGAAAACGTTGCGTCCTCGTGTGATCCGCCGTCGCCTGTCGCTTAGGTCAGTTGGTCCGAAACTGATCTCGCCTTCCGTCTCATGGCTTGCATCCCCGCACGATATCGGCGCTTCCCGCATTCCACAGAAAGCACGTCCTTCGCGGATTGTTTGCGCTTTCACTCGTCGCTCGGACGAACAACTAACTCGAGAAACAGTTTATCCACCTTTTAAAACAAAGCCGGAGACGTCTGAGATCTTTGTTGTTATCGGCTGATGAGGGTGAATGATGGGGGAGATGGATTTTTGTGTAAGTCTGCCAATATCCCCCATGGCTATTATTAGAATTACGTCTATTCTGGCTAACGCTGAATGCACCAAAAACGTCACTTCGTGCTAATCCATTGCTTACGAGCCACACTGCGCGGTGGTCAAGTGATCGCGTAGCTGTGGCAAGCGCAAACAATTCTTTGAGTCCCGCCTGGAACCGCGCAAAAACAAAGTACCTAAGCTCGCGTCATGCCCTCCTACTGATGATCAAAAATACTTACGCGTGTTCAGAAATGGCTTGCCTTACCAATATTGCTTAAAGGAGATCCAGTTAAAAAGTGTAAAACTAAAGCGATACGAACGACTCAATTGCCCGGGAAAAACCCGGATAAATTGTGAGGGAGCCGTTTATTGTGAGAGACAACAGAACAGATGCGCTGACCAAGCGTTCCCTTGACCGCACGTCACACAACGCTCCATTTGTCCGGTTTTCTGGACCGTTTTACGGTTATCGGTAAATCTGATTGCTAGGTACTGGGCGCAAAGCGCAATGGTTTGAAGTTAATACAGCCCCAAGGCGTGGGGCTTTTGAAGGAGGTATCGAAGACGTTTGCACTGCAAACTTTGCAGAAGGAAGTATTTGTGCTTCCGGACTTCCGTGAATGTGAGTTAGCATGATAAGGAGGAGAATACGCTCATTCAGCGCGGTAGGCATCACGATCGAAGAACTCACGTCTTCAAATGTACTAAACACTCTATGCATGCGTCGTTCGCAAAATCGGCGTTAATAGCATTCATAATTTTGAAGCCGGAGGTAGAAGCCTCAGGAGACCTCAACCGACGGTCAAGGCACTAACAGAAGTCTCAAACGGCGCTTGAATCCCAACCTCACGTAAGACTTGAATTTCGCGTACGTATTTCCATGGGGCGAGGGCTACCGTCAGGCTGTATAGCCCAAGAGTTTACCACTCGTATAGACCAAAAATCAGGTTCGTCAACAAGGTCTCTATCTTCCAACGTGTTCTCCTTCAACATGATGTTTGAATTTCCACGAGGGGGCCCGCAATCTTAGCGCTGTAGGGCGTGACTACACCCCCCCCCCCCGCCGCCGACTTCCCCTCACCGTACAGTTCACATAGGCAGAGGAAATAAAGCACTACCCCACCTGAACAGTGTGCTTGCAAAAAGATAGTAATGTTGAAGTAGATGCTAAGAAATTCCCTTTTGCAGCTGGAGTAGCGGCATCTCTGCTCTCAAGAGTAACATGCTGAGGTCCGCGAAGGACGCGGAGAGTATTACAAGTCTATTTCCAAGCAGTCTAAATGTGGGTAGCAAAATTCTTCCGTTATGCCTTTGGCCGACCGACAACCGGGGGTGTGCCGCCGCCCTTGCATCTTGTGTTTTGTGGTTGCTGTGTTGTGCTACCTTTCACGTTTTGCAGCACTCTTATGATTCACATTTTGCCCGAGAAGAGAAATGCCCTTTGCTTCCAGAATGCAGATTACCACCCTACCCTTCACTGCTGTAGTCTTTTCGAGCACGTGGTCGAGCATCCTTAGCATCGACCAGTCCAGAAGTCCGACGCGTGGGAGACGTGCAAACGACGAGGACGACGCATTAGCTCACGAAAAGCGGACCATAAACTGATAAGAAATGGCTTCTTCCATGAAAGGCGAGTTATATAAACGCTGTATACTACAATTCCGGAAGCGTTTCACAAGCGCTACGTTTATTTTAAGCTACTAAATCTGAATTTAGGCACGCTCTCGCTACCGACACTTTTGTTAAAGCTGAGCTTACCAAGAAGCATGATTTTCTTGCTCGCTGCATTGCTCATTTCCCCCACAGCTGCGGCCTGTCCCGCCGGCAGTGTTCAGGGACTGAGCGCCGAAGCCTGCTACAAAATCTACAACGACGCAACTGACTGGAACTCAGCGGAGGCGCTCTGCCGCACGAACGACGGCGGAGATCTGGCGTCATTGGGAAGCGCTTTCGAGAACAACTTCCTGCGCGGACTCCTCGCGAAGACGGCACCCGCTGGCCAGTTCTGGATCGGCGGCAGTGGATATACCGGAGACGGGACCGCATGCCGCAGGGTCTCGTGGCTGTGGTCCGACGAGTCGGAGTGGAACTACCGAAACTGGGCCCAAGGTACAGAATGACAAGTCTACCGTACCACAAACTTCTCGTCTGCGCTTAGGGTATCATGTCGGATAAACTCTCCTTCTGATCCAGGGCAGCGAATTCGCAGTCCGAATTCCTTTGAACGATACCCCACTTAGGTGTGCATGCATTTTTCACCATACCCGACCAGTCTTCAAAAAGTTTCGAATCGGACCGTGGCTGATGCAAAAAAGGCCGGAAACTAAGCAAAATCATGGTGTAGAACGAACCGCGGGACTTGCAAGTAGGCTAAGCCGACGCAAGCGATAAAAATGAGCACAGTTATAGGTGTAGCCGTGTCTTTTCGGTACAAAACGTAATATGGTTCTGACAATATGTGTTATATGTGTGTCAGAAAAAAAAAATTTGCTTAGAAAAAAACGGCCGAAAGTTTCTCCTTTTCTTGTACCAATAACGATCACTCATCCCTGACGGTGCGGTTCCCTTGACAGCTTTGCCCGTCGATAACAGGGGCGAAAAATAAAGTGTGTGCTTGCATTATTAGACTAATTTCCAAAAAAATCCGCAGTTTTTATCCTTCCATGTCGAGACGGTTTAGGAAGTCCTTCTTGTCCTTCGAACTCGTTGAACTGCGTTGCATTCGACGCCAGCACCGGGAAATGGCACGACGATGTTTACACCGCCAAGAAGCCTTTCGTCTGCCTGATTGAGGACAAAAGTCAGGCTAGCCGCTGTGCGGCCGGATGGACCTACAACGCCGCGACGAATTTCTGCTATGAAGTGAGTACTTAAGCAGCACTAACGTGTCACGTGCGCTGGACGCATGCTGCGTCGCTACGGGTGATTACGGATGCATTAAATCCTGCTTCCATTCATGTGTTTACTTAGCAGGCTCGTCTCTTATATCGTACCGCGGATCCGTATCACACGACCGCATGTTCGCGCATGCTCTATCGCTTCGGCACTATTGACTTATCNCGCGCAACTAACCTTGAGGTAAGCGTCATATCTGCGACATATGTCTCTCAAGTAAGAACCTCGTTCAAATCCGTCCAGGAACGTCTCGTCGTATTCGAACAGCTTCGTCAGCTCACGTGCAAAGGGTGCACGAAAAGCAATTCCCGCGGTGTGGACGTAGCCTCCACAAACGATGTCGTCGACATTCACTTCCAAGATGCGTACGGTTTCGGCAACTTTCTCGTAGCCGTAAAGTCGGCGATACTTCTCGCCCATTCGAGGAGCTAAAAGGCAACGACCAGGATTTGGAATGGGCTGGCGGGGCCCGACCCGGGCCTAAGTTTTTGGGCCCGAATCGGGCCGGGCCCGCTCGGGCCCAAGTTTTTGGGCCCGGGTCGGGCCTAGGGCCCGCTCTCTAGTCTAGGCCAAATTCTGGCCATTTTGAAAAAAATTTTGCCTCATAACCACCATTGACTTCTTTTACCTAATTGCGAATATTTTCTCTGCAGAAAGCTAAATAGCTTAAAAGGCAGAATTCTGGCATCTAGAAAAAGTGCCCAAAGGGGGTTGGACCAAGGCAGTTTTCCCTCATTTAAAAAAAAGAAAATTTGTTTAAGGTCCGGGCCGGACCCATAAAAAATCAGGCCCGGCTCGGGCCGGGCCGGGCCCACCAAAGTCGGAGGTCGTTTAAGAAGCATAGAATGAGTCTTACTAGCGATGACCGTTTTACTGCCTTCAGCGCCGTCGTCGATTCGATTCCACAGCTCAAGACCAAGGCTGATTCCGCGAAACTCGGGTGAGACAAAGAAGAGCCCGATGGTGGTTAGACGTCGGTCGCCGACCCCGGAGACGTAGGTGTTCCGAGCTACGCAGCCGACGACCTTACCCTTATCTGAGACTCGATAGTGGTTCTTCACAAAAATAGGTGCGTATTTCGGGTATGCGCACCTTTCGCCACGGCGACAAGAAAGCGGAAATTATCACCGAAACTTCGCATCCATGTGGCGTAATCGGTTTCACTCAAGGTCCACCCTTCGAGCTCGGCTATCTAAAATATCTAGCCTATTTCAGAAAGCTGTCAGCGGAAGCGGTATGAAGAGGTGAATGCCTGAAATCTGGCGGTTGGATTGGGTCCCTTCAAAAGCTATGATTTTAAGTACGTCGATGGACTCGTAAACGATGATGGTAAATGGTGCGGAAAACTCGAATCATCTCGTTTCAACTTACCTTTGCAGCAATTTCATGCCATTTTCCCACATCGGGATTGAATATAAATTGAAATTGGCCGAATGGATCCGTCATTAGACGGCTTGCTAAGGCACGTCGTTTTTTGACTAATCGATTGTTACCAACCGTTCGCCAAATGGATAAACAAAGCACTCCTCCTAGGAAGATATCGGTTGTTTGTTTGCGATGTGTCACATGCAGAAACATTCCGCTACTCAAAAGGCGACCTTCAGAAATCGAAACATTTTATTACTGAACGCAAGCGATGCTCTTATGCACGTATGAAGGAGACCTTCAATGACGGTGGAAAGTTGGGTCCCGATAGAACATTACGAGGATCAAGATGAAGGCGATAAGCGGAATCATCAGCAGGAGGCAGACGAAGAAGTCCATCGCGCTTGCTTGCTTTCGACGTCGAGGCGCAGCTAAAACTCGCATTAGTATGCCTTCGATACTTGAATTGTTTGCGTACGCTTAGTAGGCTACTGCCGTTAAGAGGCTAGCGTCTCCAATTTCGGCCTCCTGTCAGCCGCCCTACGGGTCGGATAGTTTATGGTATTTTATCGTTTTATCTAGACCCAGTAAACTGTCGATCAGATGGATTAACCGACTAATGAGCGGCACTCACACTCGTACCGTACACAGCAGGTTACACCCCCCCGTACTCCGTACCGTACAAGTGTCCCGCGTACCCTACCCTGTACCGTACAGTACGGTACGACAGCACGCGACGTAATAAGGCACGGTACGGTGCTGATACAAGCCGTACTCGTGCTAAATATCGAGAAAACTGGAGCCGTACCGTACGGGCCGACCTCACCTGTACTAGCTTGACATACCCGTACCGTACTCCGTACCGCTAGTACGGCAGTACAGAAGCCGTACCACCTGTACGGTTGCCGATCTTAAATAGAGATAGGGATCCCATGGAACGCCTAGAGGTTCCTACGGAAGCGGAACCTTGGAACCCATAAAAAAAATGTGGAACCGGCAGAACATTGGTAGTGTACACATTACCGGGCTTTGTTGTCGGCTGGTAAACGGCAGAGCCACGCGGTGGCTGCTGCACGGCGACGTTCTGCGCCGGCACCGGATATGCAAATCCGTACGGCGGCGAAGCGAAGGTGACGTAAGCCGGCACAGTCTGTGCGTTCGGAGTGGCAACGTATCCGGTCGGCGGCGGATGCAAGTGGATGGCCGGGACGCTGCCTCGGTGAACGCCATCGACGAGTGGAAACTGCGGTGGTGGAGGCCGTGGCGGTGGCACCTGTTGTTGAGGCGGTTGTTCCTAAAGGAAAGAATTTGTCGCGCAGACGATCCTGTGCCTCAGACTGGCACTAGCCGCTTAAGGGTATTTAGTCATCGACTATTCAACGACTAGAACCGACCAAGCATTCCTTTATCACAGTACAAGCACCTCCGACTCCCCCTCGCCCGTACAGCCTAGAAGACCCAAGCAGATGTCTGCGAACAAGAGTGTCAAGAACCCATTGAGGCGGTCCGACCTGCCGAAACCCAGGCCTGTCCCGAAGCCAGGGTCTCAAAATTCAAGGCTCGCCTCGGGCGGCCAGACCCCCCCCCCCCGGTCACGTTCGCTAGACCTCACGATGTCGTGAACATTGATGTGCTGCCCTCACCGTACCGTAAGAAGAGCGTGTCACGCGAAAACGGCGAATTTCCCTACTAACGTAATTCTCACCGAACCTGCTGCTGATGTTGCTCGATGTAGTACGCGACCTGAGCATGCTTCGGTGCAGTCTGCAGCGGCTGCACTTTCTCGGTAGTCGGGTCAGCGCTAACGATGCTCTCATCGACTAGGTGGTGGTCCTGCTCTGGGGCCGTCGGCAGCGGGCATGATTGCTTCCGATCTCCGGAAGGAAGATCGGAAACAGGTTCAAGCGTCGGATACGGGCAGACCGGAGTGCTGGGCTCGCTCGACATCATTGGTAACCCTAGAACAACAGTATCGCTTTAGGACGAAGAGTACCTATGCCTTTGTGAGCAATGCTAAACATTCTTGGAAGAAAGGATATCTCTGTGCCCGAAGCATTTGAATGTTGGACAGATGCCTTCATGACTACAAGGGGCGCCGGAGCTTGAAGACAGGACCCCAAGCTTTCGCCTCTAGCCCCCTCCTCCATGACATTAGGCAGCCAGTATTAAGTAATTTGACCCTACTGAATGTGCTTCAGTAGTCAGGAGAAATGGTAAACTTGTGTAAACCGGTAAATCGGTAAAATCGGATAAATGAACTCTGGAAGACGGGCGAAATACTCAGCGCAGGCAAGGCCAAGGAGAATTAGGCGTAAGCTTATCAAGTCCAGTCGGATTTGCGCCAATGGCGCCTACCAGCTTGAAGTGTTACCCAGAACCGATCACCTTACTCAGACTACCATCGGTCGACAATAGCCCTTCCTTTCCCTAATATCACGTATTCCCTACAAGACCTCATTTTCACAAGAAAAACGTTCCGCACATCACCCTCATCAACGAGAACTATAATGTTAGTGGAACGCTGCTTGAACGAAGGCAAGACGGAACTACGAGGAAGGAATGCTTACGGAAGGACGCCGAAGCCTTAGGCGTGTGCGTCATGCGAAGCGAGCAACGGTCGCTGTTGACGTGCCTTCGCAAATGAGCAATGAGCTTGCTCATTTGGAATTTCGGTGCCATTTGCGTTCCGTCGACAAATGTTATTCTAAACGAGACGAAGTCACCGGTTTCCGCTGTTCCGTCGGAACGCAGAAATCAAATCAGAAATCAGAGCAATATGCTCATGCGGAAACCAGTATGTCCACTAAAGTCGTTGCACATTTGGCATCAGAATAATGGGCCCTTATACGGTCTTACAACGGGTTTTCTCATCGCTGACCCGGAACTCGTTGGTAGCGCTACGGGGCCGCGTCTGCAACGGTCTTCAAGAACATTCCGTCGTCCGTTTGTTTGCTGTTTTGCACTAACTGGTGTGCACGCCAAAATGACCGCTGTGGGGTAAAAAAGGAGACTTCGGAAAACGACAAAATGGGGATCAAGGCATATTTTCGGCGCAGGCCGAAGGTAGGCGCCGAAAAAATAGATAAGGGTCCCCCCTTACCATGCCCCCCCCCTGACCGGATCGTAGCTACGCCACTGACCTGGTCCACCACAGGATAAACTGTGACGCTCATACAACCAGAAGCTGAGAATGGCCTAGCAGCCGCAAGACGTTCGTAAAGACTTCCGTCATCAACTCCGCAGGACTTCAAGACAAAAGGTTTCCCATAAACTTCGTCGGAATTAGCGTCGAGTTTCAGTTCCTCTTCTTCCAACGCAAGTTTATAAGGAAAAACACTTGGGCGTCATAGAGAAACCACATCGGTGCAGATGGAACTTTATGGTCTAAAGCCGAACATGACCGAGTCCGAATGCGTAGCGTCCTCATGAGCCCCGCCGTCGGCGGTCGCGTAGGTCAGTTGGTCCTGAACTGACCTCGGGTTCCGTCTCATGGCTTGCATCCCCGCACGCTATGGGCGCTTCCCGCATTCCAAGGAAAGCATCGTCCCCCGCGGATGTTTGCGCCTTCACTCAACGCTTGGACGAATAACTAATTCAAGAAACAGTTTATCTACCTTTTAGAACATAACGGGAGAAGGCGGATATTTTTATTTTTATCGGCTGATGGGAGTAAATGATGGAGTAGATGAATTTTTGTATACGTCTGCCAATATCCCCACACGGTTAAGAATAGATGAACGCCCATTGTGGTTAACGCTGAATGCACCAGAACGTCACTTCGTGCTAATCCATCGCTTACGAGCCACACTGCGCGGCGGTCAAGTGATCGCGTAGCTGTGGCAAGCGCAAACAATTCTTTCGGTTCCCGCCTGAAACCGCGCAAAAACAAAGTAGGTACCTGAACGCGCCTCATGCCCTCCTACTGATGACCAAGAACGTGTCCAGAAATATTACGTTTCCAGCAATGACTAATCTTTACCACAATATCCGAGCACCGTTTCAAAGAGAATCATTTTAAGACGCATCGAAACAAGAAAAGAACCGAACGAACAAATGGCCCGGAAAAAGTCGGAGAGCTTTGAGCCGTTTATTGTGACGGACGCAAGACCAGCAAGCGTTGTCCAAGGGCCCGTTGGACCACTAGCCCTAGAGTGATTTCAACACACTCTAGAACGTTTTGCGGTTACCGATGAATGTGTTGGTTTGCTTGGTGCCAGGCACAAAACTGTTTTTGCGTGTTTTGAGGTAAGCACAGTCCAAGCGAAGGGCTTTGGAAGGTTCCTATGATGTTTGTTGACGGAAGTATCCTCGGTGGGCGTCTACGTCAAAGAATGCATGTCTTCAAATGTATTTAATAGTCTACTCTTACGTCGTTCGCAAGTGTACTTCAAAAAAATTGTATCTTTAGAGTGGATATTGGGGCAAATACTTATTCTACGCTGGAATGTCGGCATTTCACTCCTCTACGATCGTGAGCGCTGTAGAGAAGATTTAAAACTCCCTCTTCAAGCAATCGTAATGTTGGTACCGAACATCGTTTTGAATGTTTTCGCCCAACGGAAGGGCCGCGGCCGCTACGCATCTTTGTGTTTTGTGGTCGGCACTGCGCCCCTGCAGTTGCTCCGCCGCTTTTGTTATCTACCCGTCTTCTCGTTTTCCAGCACACGTGAGTCATATTTGATCCGAGATGAGACAGCCTCTCTTTTACTTCCAGAATGCAGATTACACCACGCCCTTGATTGCTATAGTCTTCTCGGGAAGGTGGTCGAGCACTCTTAGCTTAAGCGGTCCGAAAGGCCGATGCGTGGGAGGCGTGCAAACGACGAAG
>JNEY01001054.1:0-44626 GCA_020875895.1 Aphelenchus avenae
TCAGTCGCCGGCGTTTTCTTCTTAGCGAGAAGCTTGAATTAGGACGAAGGGAAGTGATAAACACAGGTGTCCGATGAGAAGACGCCGGCGAAAGTTAGGCCTCTGTGAGGTCTTTCTCGATAGCCCTGAGATGCCTTTTCCCGACGCACTTTCTTGCGCGTTCTCCGCTTGTTGCTCCGTTCTTCTCCGACCTGCTAATTGCCGACTAAGACCGATGACGTCCTCATGTATGATGATGTTCAGACAGACGTTAATGTCCTGTACATATGACTATCGGACAGCGCAGACTTGAATAAAACGTTATTTTGGAAGCTTGTTAGCCAGCATTGGTCACGTTCGACATGTAGGCACTAGCGTGAAAATTCTGAGAACTGACTACCCACAAACTGATACGTTTGGCCTTAACTATGCAGAAATATCGTTAACGTAGGAATAGTTTCTATGTGCAAACCGCAACCAAAGACCACCGCTCACGGCTAACGCTGCGAAGAAGTGATAGTGGTAGAGTTAGCGAAGACATTGTAACAAGTCGTCTTATCTTGTTACCAGAGGAGCAGCATGGTAAACACTGTGCATACCTAAATAAACTCATCAGAGAGCATCAAGAGCTTTCTTCGAGTCCGATTTCGGAGCACTGTAAGGCCACATCGTAGCGGGCAACTTTTGTGCCGCATTGTGAACACGGCACGGCTGGGGCTCACAACGGGACCGTACTCCATTACTCCATTCCGTACCGGTATGGAACGGATTACGGCACGACTCGAAAATTGTCGCTGTTCCGTGCCATCCGTCAAGTCTACCTACCGTCTGGTACGCATCGCACGACATTTGTTGACATCCGATTTTGTTGTACCCAGTAATTGATGCTTTGCTCGGCACTCAGCGCGCATTTCACGCACGATGCATGCCGCACATGTCGTGCGGTGAGCGGTGCCTGTCGGGCATGGTACTGCTTTGTACGGCATAATGCATGTCGTACGCGCTGACATGTCGCAGATATGGGCGCATGTCTGCTAAGCTTGGTAGAACAGAACGAATGCGAGCACGTTCCTAATGCTAACGCTTTGAGTTGTAGTCATCGATGTTTCCTCCATCTTCTTAATTTTTGCATTGCGCCTGCAAATTTGATACGATATTTTTACGTGTGCAACAGAGACTGATTTCGGATACATGACTTCGCAAGTGCAACAGAGTGAAGGGTTGTGTGTGTGTCCGTTTCACCTGCTCAATGCAGGTCGTCATCGTATTACAGCGTAATACGTCTTAATAGCGTATTACAAACAAGCATAGCAACGCCTACCCTTGACGGCTTCCCGAACGAGGAGTATCAGCGTCCGTTACCGTACAATGTTTTCTCCTTGTTTACCCGGAACTTTGTGATTCAAAGGAATACAGTGCAACAGTGCAAAACATGGAGTCGACGTTGTCGGTGCTGGATACTCGGAACTTGTCTATATTGACGAGTACAAGTGAACAATACATCCGTTCTCTGTAGGCCGGCCGTTTTGCTATTGTCAGGTTTAAGCAGAAACACCTGCACTTCACTAATAAGGAAGCATTAAGTGCCCTTGTTTACTACAGTGAGTAACGCTGGAGCTCACGCAATTACCCGCACTTTGGGTCTAAGCGTTCCATAAAGTTCATTGGTGAACGCATGTCGGTGATTCATTAAAAGTTCAAGTCCCAGCACAAGCTGAAGCTTCGCTCTCAGTTTGGGGATAGCGAGTCCTAGTCCAAGGTTCGATCTATTAACGTTTGTTCGCATCCGAAGAACTTCTTCAGTTATCGTTGCATGCGCAAGTAGCTCCTTCGAGCCTAGCATGGCTAGAATGCTTCTAGGCGTCTGTCTTGCGCCCCGCGTGTGTTCCTCAGTCGGGAGTCAGTATGTCATTGCGTTTGCTCAGGGCTATCATGCGCATGACGCTTGAAGTAACCACTTCGCTTAGATGGACCGCATGGCTCGGCATAATTGACATCGCCTGACACGTTGCTGAGGTGCTTTGGAAACTACCTTGGCACCAAAATGGCTATTACCGGTGCATAGGTAACCTTGTTAACGGCGACCTTGCACGAGGTACTTCATGAATAAGTAATGTGTTTTTGTCGGCAACACTGGCACGTTTTCAGAGAGTCGTTAAGCAGTTTAGTGCGAAGTTTGCTGTTGAACGTCCGGGTTCCGATGGAGACTACGGTTCCTTCAAGCGCTACTGAGGCGACTACTTTTGGCCCCGAAGTCATGACCGCGCATCCGCCGTTAAGGATCTTCGGAGCATCGTCATATGCGCTCCTCTCTTCGTTATCAATTGCGCTTAACAGTGCATTGATCACCATTCTAGTGAAGGTAAGTAAGCACACATGGCAGATAAACTGAGTGGTTGACTGTCCAAAACGCTGAAGATGACATATCCGGAATCCTTGAAAACACGAACGTATGAGTCGCATGACTATTCGGATACGCTCTAGGCTTTAGTCGTTTAGGCTTCGGTTGGCAATGACTCTTCTAGTTCCGCAACTAGTGGTGACTTTAGGGGCATCAGAAATACCGAAAAGTACCCTTCTTTGTCATAACCTGGAACCTCGTTATTGGAGACGTGTTCGCTCAGTCTGTGCAGTTACTTATGGCGGTACCTATTACGTACGCAGGATATCCTGTAAGGAACTTCTTCCACTGCTCCCTTGATCGCCTGACTTTTCCTTAGATCTACGGAGAGACGCTTATTCTGTACGCGCCTGCCTTCCTGGATACGATTGCTTACAATGTGACGCTGGCGTTCTCATTCGTAATGACCGTCAATCGCTTCGCTGTGTTTCTTCTTCCAGCCGCGAATCGATGCGTTTTCGGGCATCCTCAAATATACGTGTAGGCTACGCTAGACCACACTGAAAAACCGATGTGTTCACCGACAGTTGCACTATATGGTCCACACTACCAGCTATAGTCTTTTCATTTCAGGACGGTCGGGTCGGTTTGGGCAGCGATAATTGCGTTCGTTGTTTGCCTCAACGTTGCCGGATGCCATAAGTCCTTCGATGCAAACGGGTAGATACAACTGATTTGTCTGTGTGAACCAATGAATTTTAGGGTTCTACTTGTACCATGACTGTCGAAATGCCGGAAACACGGCGATACTAATGCGTGAGGTAAGCATTCTTCTTCAGTCGATGTCATCAAACGACTTTAGTACTGGGGCTACGTGACCACATACTTACCGATCGCTATGCTTGCCATGTACGTGATTATTTACGTCCACCTTCGCTATGTTACGACCTGTGGAAGAAAATTGCAAACGTATCGGCGGCGTAGTGTTATCGAGAAAGCACAAGAACGTTTGAGAAGCAAGGGAGAGGTCCAGATGCTCCTTCAGGTAAGCACATAATCTAGGACTGGCCCCTTTGCCGGAGCATGTTGTCAGCAGGATGCACTCAATGCGCATACAACGGTCTACCTGGTCATGATGATAAAATGCGGTTTAATGGGCCAGCTTTCGGATCAGCTATACTTGGACGACCGTACCGTACTGCGTACCGTATTGTCAATCCAGTCAATCCAGTACGGTACGGCAATATTTTATTAGGTAGCTGAAAAGCTCTTGTACGGCGGTATGGTACGAACCACTACGGCCGTTCCGTATTCCGTACCAAAGTCTACGGTACGGGCAGTGTCAGTACGGTACGGGTGTGCCGAGTCTAAGTGTAGGATTAGTTTGCGTCTGCGGAAGACGACGTGAAAAAGCTTTGCTGTGTCGTTCAGCACCTTTCTTCTGGTGTGGCTACAACCGAATCTCGCCTATCTTTAGAGCTTCATCATCTGCGGAATGCTCGAGGTGCAGAACCTCGCCTTCAACTACCTCCCCGTCCTCGGCCTAAGCGGCCAGTGGGAGTACGTAGTGAACTTCGTCGAGAACTGGATTAGCATCCTTCTGAATACGACCACGCCCGTCATTATCTTCACGTTTAATAGCGAGATCCGAAGCCGACTGAAAGAGATGCTCGGTCTTAGGCCGGCGCACGAAGCGAGGCGAAAAGCGACCACCGTCATGCCGATGCAGGCGACTGTGGTGTTTGCTAGCACGAGTGCATTCCAGATAAGGATTGAGTAACCAATGAGCAAAACTGAGGATTGAGCAACTGAGCACAAATAAGGATTGAGCAACTGTTTATCGTGAGGCCAACGTCGGTGCAATGGTTGCTAACTTGGCTAGAAGCCAAAAAACGCTGACGAACTCTAGCGTGCGTTTGTCAAGATGCTTTTGCAACCTTGCCCCATAAAAATGCTTTGTACCTCAACACTCAATAAAAGTCGAAACTGTCTTTGAACGATGCATAAGGTCAGACGGCATTAGGTACGCCGTGCGTAACCTTCTTCCGTTTCATGCGACATCAGATGCTTAGTACTGCGGCATCCACAGCAATCTAACGAACGTGTAGCAGCGCGTTAAATGCATGAGACGTACGGACGCTATAGAATGCGCCGGTACCACTGCGTACACAGTGCCCCCAGGCGTGTGTCATGAGAAATTTACTGGTGATTACAGAATACCAACAACGAACACAGACTATGCGCTATGAACAACAGTCTTGAGAGGGCACTATAGGTGAATGTGAACGTCCTGAGTAGAGGTCGCTTTTAAGTGAAGCATAGTGAGTCCATATATCCACAAATGACACGGTCCTCCTTAGCAGTAGTGCTTGAAGAAGTGCGACTCGGTCTCGGGCTCCTTGCCGCGGCGGATCTCGAGCGCGTTGCGGTGGCACGAGAAGATGTGGAAGCGCACGGGCTCCGTGAAGTCGAAGCGGCGACAGTTCTCCGACACGCTCGAGTCGGTGCTGAAAGTATGCTCCGTGACTGATCGTGCGGACGTGGGCTAGAACTTTGCTAGGGAAAGGCGGAGAAGCTTACCCGTCATTAGCCACTCGACACTCTTCGTACGCCTTGGTGTCCTGCAAGGGCAGACTAGTGAGACCATTGATGCGGAGGATTAGGCGGTTGGTTTCCTTCGACTTGCGGCTGGCCTGAAAAGCGTCATAAAATAAAACCGAAATCGGCTTAAGTTTCTCCAAAATGTATATCGATCTACGTGAGGAACCTAAAAAAATTGGCAGGTGAAGGCTTACCTCGACGAGCTTGCCGAAGAACGCTCCAGTGAGCCACTGGAAGCCGATGCGAAGCTCACGCTTCTCGTTGTCCGACTCGGGCTCTTTGCGGAAGCAAAAGTCCAAAATTGCCTCCTCGCTGACATCCGAATGCAGCCCTCCACGGCCTTCCTGCTGCAGGAGTAGACGCTTCACCGACTTGCTGACGCATTTGTACAGGAGATCATCACTGGCGCGGTGGTCCATGCCGCTCTTGGCGAGGTCTACGGTGTGGACCTCGGTGAATGCGTCGAGGATCTCCTCGACGCCGTGGTCCTGCCATGAGGAGACGTAGCGGAGAGAGAAGGAGCCTGCAAAGACAATCTTAACAGAACGAAACGTTAAGTGGTAGGCCTTGATTCAAACGTATTTTTGACAAGGTGGCTGATTGAATGAGAATGACCACAAAACTTACTAGGACTATGATACATTTTAGTAATTCTTTACAACAGTAAAATCTTTTTACAGTGTTTGCATTACCTTAAATTAGCTCATCTGATCTAGTCCTCAGAGCAAATTGCCCACTCCCAGAATCCATCAGCTATTCATCGGCAAGCACGCAGAAGCTAAGCAGGAGCAGCACTTTTTGTCTAGGCATTTGTCGAGGCCCCTTACCATTGGAGCCATTTCCCATTCCAGGCCACAAGCTAATGTCATATTTTCAAAACTAACAGTCCTTACTTCCTTGACCTCTACAACTGCGTCCGGGCAATAAAGGAGGCACCGACCTTGCTTCTAATGCTTAAACGGACGTGAGAACCTTGTTTGTTTTGAGGACTTATTGTGGGAATGGGCCTCCACCAAAACATGGTCGTAGTTTCCTCAACTTCGCCAAACTAGCAGCTAGAGGAGTCTAGTGTTCCAGGGAGTTGCGAAATTGATGCGTACCCAGGACGCGAATGGCGAAGTCCTCCTTCTCGACGAGCTTCACCACCGGGCCCATGAGGACATCGCGGAACATCAGCTCCTCCATGACGACCGACTGTCGCAGAGCGTCGAAGATCCACACGAGGATGGTCTCGTATGTGCTCGTGTCATGGCGCATCTGAACTTGTTTATGACTAGGGCTACAAAGATCACGCCTACTTCGTTGATCTTTCGCTCTCCACAGCGTTCCTCCTTCGCAAGCTGTAGGAACGCGGAGTACTTGCGCTTCAGGTCGCCTTTGAGCCAGGCGTTCTTGATCTGACGAAGGCACACGTTGTTCATGCGATCCTCGACGATGCACTGGAAGCGTCGGTTGGAGATGCGCAGGTGGTGCAGCGAGTGGCGGTCGAGTGGTGAGAACACGTCCACGAGCGTCTCGTTCGCCAGCAGGTCTCGTTTCGGCTCCTAAAGGCGGCGTGAGGGACGCGGCAGCAACGATTCCTTCGTTAATTTCACAGTTTGTTACGGTTATAGCTTAAGTAACAAGAAGGTCCTATGTTTCACCTAAAAAAAGCGTAAAAACAATTGTACAACAGTTACGTTTTTGACAGACTTAAGGCAATCCCATTTACCTTCCCAATTTGCAGGATACGAGCAACGTCTTTGAGAAATATAATTTGGGTACGAATGTTCATGGCTGTACGGCTGGCTCAAACCAAACCGCTCAGAACAGCTCAAGTAGGTAGCATAGTAAATTAAGCTATAAATATCGTCGTTTTATGAGCATAGACCGCATTAAACATAAACATACAACACGTTCCCAGTCATTTAATAAATCCACTCCACGACATGTCTTACCATGATGGCGGTCGAGATTCCCGAGCCGCTCGCAATCGGCTCCACATTGTTGTTCACTGCATCGGAAGCCGCAGGAGCAGCACTGGCCGGCAGGTCCGGTGCGCAGTCCAGGCGCATGGTCTTTGTGCTGGTCTCGCCCGGTGAGTCCGTGGGATCCTTGCGCTTCATGTGTAGTTAAATACGAGCCTGAAAATGGCTCTTGTCAATAGCAACGCCCTGATAAAGATGTGTTGATTGACGTCTGAACGCGACAGTGAGCAAAACTGAGATATCGACGCCCAAGGCCAGGAAAGCGGAATGAGGAAGAGTTCGCTCACGCGAATGAATCATTCCATCCGGCAAAAGTGGTGACCAAACAGAGACCTATCGCATCCAATGTTATCGAGCGAGACGTTCATGAATCAAGTGGACGTTGTGCTGACAGCAGTGCGCAACAGGCGGGCTGTCGGCAGAACGGACGCTTTTTATAATTTCTACTCGGCTACGCCTCAGAGGTGATGTGCCGTACCGTGGTACGGTACGTGGTGGTCGGTACGGTACGTCAACATAAAATGCCGTGTTGAATTCCGTACCGTGCCGTATTTAGTGTACACGACACGGCATTTTTGGCTCAATATGGTACGGCAATTCGGCACGAGGGTGTCAGTACGGCACGAGTACGGAAAGGGAGCTATCAGTATGGCAGACAGTCCGGTACGGGGTGTGCGCTAGAGCTACACCTACAGCTAAGCCTACGTAAGCTTTCTCTGATGCCGTCACATTTAGAATGTAGGTAGTCCATTCGGATAAAGACTCAGCAGATTAGAAAACTTCTTAGACTTCCGAATAAGCTGAGCATCGAAAGTCGACCGATTCAGTAAACGATTGCTTCCTTCCAGCGCGCTACAAGCCAAACAAGCGGTCTCCGACCACAAGCAGCAATGGTTCACTTTAACCTTCCGCGACCCATTGCTTGACCAGAGCTATTCGCGGGTCCGCTATGATTTGAGTTCTACATAAATCTTTTAACTGCAGGGGCATGGTGCGCCGCACAATTCGCTCGGACTACATTTATTCAGAGGAACAGCGCATCACTAGTAAGGTGGCATATCGCGAAAACAACGAGTTTTTGTGCACGTACTCCCGTGCAGAAGCCGCCGCAGCGCTGGAAGGAAACCATGAGAGAACAGATGCACTTCCCGATAAACAGCTGAGCAGCGTGCACGGATGAATGACTTATTCGGGGAATGCTTCCTTCGAAGCAAGTGTCCAACGAATTTTGAATGGAGTGACCCCGAGGCAGAGGTCATAAAATGTCACCGAAAGACCGGTATACAATGGGGTTCTGGCCCTTAACGGCCACTTGCGACCTCACAATCGTATCTCGCAGGTGCCACAGAGTGATCTGTAAAAACCTACAAAAAATGTGGCAATCAAATAGCTGTAGGGCACTAATGGCTAGGCTGCTTCACTTGACGCGATTAATCCAATAATTGCTAGTTACAAAAGAGCAAGAGGTTGCAATTTTTTTTGCAATATTATTGACTTTAAGGACTGACTTGAGAAAACTGCTGTTTACGCAGTTGGAAACAGTCTACCCATTTTTCAAAAATGGAACATTGTGTCTGGTCGGAAGCTTGAAATTAATCCAAACTGGTACACGGTTCCCACGATCAATAGGTGAAAATAGGTCGGGCCAGCTTTTATTGCGCCGTCACAAAAGTGTTTTCTTATACTGCTATGGTCCAGATTAGGCTCTTTGTTAGGCAATCCTCGGGTTTGTTAGACCGGTGCGGACCAGAATTGGCTAGGAACTGCACACATCTTACTAAGACGAAAATATCACTTCGGAACAAGATGCTTTTAAAGTACTATTGTTTTTAGCTTCGGAAACAGGGCAAGCGCTGGGGGAAAAGAACAGGGCTTTGCGAAAGACCGCAGAAACGGCTCAAAAATCCGTAGCGAACAAGGCCTACCACGTGGGCTTAGCTTACCGATTGAACCGAACAAAATGTCAGACCAGGGACGAACCAATGACGGATAGTTTCGTAACCAACTGTTCGACTAGCGACCTTATGCCTCACACCAATTCCATGGGAAGTAACGCGCAATTGGACGGACAACACGGCTCTAAACGGAGCCCGATCATCTGCACATTCGAGTGGAGGTCGACGAATGCGGCGAATGCACCCGAAGGAAGAAGAAAACACTCCGCTCCACCACCGGCTAGCGGGTCCCACTCGCGTCGGCCGTCGCTGGCCGCCGCTGACGGGACGCCTGCTGGCTGCTCGGAGGAAACGGAGGCTCGTTCCGAATGGAAGAGCCGGCTAGAAGCGAGCTCCAGCTGCAAGCGCGACGCAAAAGGCCGGCCGCGAAAGGGTGGTGCGAAGCATAAGTTGCTTTTTGTGCGTTACATTTTATGCGGGAATCACTCGCGTAGCGGAAATTTTTCGAATCTGTAGTGCATTGGCGGGTAAACCGTAAAAGCACGTGCAACCCGCCAAAGATGGATGCATAAAAATGATCGTAAAGTTTCAGGAACGGCTAAGTATCAAGCCTATAGATCCAGGATAGGCATATACAGTGTGATCGGTTGAAGTCAGCCACCTAATCGTACCTGGCTAACCTGAATCCTAGCCTCCTAAGATGCGTTTAGTTTATAGGCTTAGACAAACAAAGTCTTGAATCAGACTCAAGAGACAACAGGCGACCAAAAGCGTTGTGGTTTTGGGCTTCAGCCTGCGATCAAGAGTAATCTTTCGCTTCAATTTTGTCCGTCCATAGACATGAGGGCAAAAGTTCTGCTGCATACCTTAACTCGAGGGTTGATATTCGCTGTTTTGCACCTATTGCACATCCATAAGGACGCGAATAAATTAACGGCGGCACGCGTTATGAGAGTCGTCAACAGGAAGGCGATCGCAAAACAAGCCAAGCAACCATCGAAAGGTTATCCCCTGACGGGTTCGATATTCCTCAGTGGAAAAGCGTCTATCGCTGCGTTCGAGCCCAGTTAATTTAAAAACACTTCCGTTTATCTTCGGATAGTCTCGGACAGACACGAATAAATTAACGGTCACTATGTCGAAAGGGAATCGTCCGGAAAGAAGAGTGGTTCGCAAAACAATCCCACGCGGGGCCGACGAACGGGTCACTTGCGACCATCGCACAATTTTGTCGTGCTTTAATGAGGCTGAACGGGAGGCGCTGCTTGGAGCATCCACGACGCTTGCCCGAACAGAGCGCAAAATATTTTCCGAAATGTAAAAAACCGGGGCGTTAAGGAACCATCGATGTACCTCCGTGAAACAACAATTGCGTGCCGTTCGTACAAAAGACGTCCCGAACAGTCGGGTACGGCATAAAAGACGGCACACTATGGGTCAACGAGGGGCCGTGGGCCGTGCGTAACCACGACGAAACGGCACAGTACAGTTCCGGGGCACGGAAGAGCGTGCCCACTATAAAACAAGTACCGACCGTCTTTTGAATGGTAATTATAACAGACGTAAGGCCCTCGGACTGAAACACGTAAACAAACGTCACTATTTATTTCGAAAGGGCCCCTCTCCAGACTGACAAGATGCCCAGTATAACCCAAACTTCCCATGCAATGGGAGGCTACCAGTATTTCACCTTCCTCTGCCTCTCAGCGGGACGTACTGAACGCCGTTTTCGATGATTAAGAAATTCCTATCCAAAAGTCATTCCGTTGCCTTACGAAAATATTCGAAACACATGATGACTTCTGCAGAAGAGAGCAAACACCCTTGACGGCAGGTCGCCTGAGAGTGCAACAAAATACACAGAGTTTATTTCCCCGTCGTCGTATTGGATGTCGAAACACAGACAAACCGGCTATTGACACTGGATGGCTCGAAGCCGGTACAGCATGGTCCGTCTCGCGGGTACTTGCAGACGTCGGTATTGCACACCGTCTTCTCATAGGCGGACCTAGAAAAAGATATAGGCACAATGCTGCGTTTGGGCTTCAAATACAGACGTCTATCAGCTCCTCGCTTATTTTAAGCAAAGGTAGCAAAGGCAAAGGTAGAGCTAGCGGGCCGTACCAACGACCACGGATAGGTGGTCAGAACTAAGAACAACTGTTGGGCTGGTTGTTCCGTTCCAACAGACTTAGACGCCCATGCCGCATTCAGTACCGCCTAAAGCATTTTACGGTATGCTGCATGGTACGGCACTGGCACCGTACGGGTTTCCGTTTCGTACCGTACCCGGCCAAGTACAGAGTGCAGTACGGCATCATTTTCTTGCTGTAGTCCCTTCCCTGACGTAAGAGTGCAAAGCAAAACGGAGTGGCTTCCATGTTAAGCCGTTCCGTGTTAGTGCCATACCGGAACGGTCTGGCAGGCACTAACATGGTAGAGGGGAAATACTACAAAAACAACCTTGCTACGCCAAGAGCTTACCCCAAGCACCTGCACGTGTCGACTGGCTTTCTGCACGATCGAAACCTCTGTTGGGTGCCGCAAGCTCCGCATGTGTCCGTGCAGCCGGACCAAGCCATCCACGCGTTCCACTGCGTCCCTGCGCATCCTTCGGAGCCGGCGCTGGGTTCCTTCAATGATTCAGTTACGTCCGCAGGCTGGGCTCTGAGACTAACTCAAATAGGTGCCTTTAAGCGACCTCTAAATAAGGCATGTGAACGTCACGTTGACCTACCGAAATGGTGGAAGCCGGCGAAGCGGCGGTGGTGCTCGTTGTTGTAGTGGTGGTTGTAGACGTGCTTGTTGTTGTCGTGGTGGACGTACTCGTCGACTAGATTCAGAATAGGTACTACATATTTTACATAATCATTTTGTTCATGTCGGCTCTATTCGATCAAGCCCATGTTCTAGTATCGCATGTTTTAAGCGGAAGCGGACATTGGTTGATATTGCCAACTCAAACTGAACCTCGGCATTTTCTCTCGCTACCCTCTTTGCAATCCCAACAAATGCGTTCCTTTTTGTACGCACGCGTATAGCAAAGAAGTAGTCGGTGGTGAGCTTACCGAAGAAGTCGTCGGTGTGGACGTAGTCGTCGTTAAAGTCGTCGTCGGTGATGTTGATGTTGTCGTTGTTGTTGACGGCGTCGTTGTCGTCGTGCTCGTCGTCGGGGTGGACGTTGACGTGGAGCTTGACGTCGTGGTCGGCACCGTGGTGCGTACTGTTGTGGTCGTGGGCACGGTTGTGGTCCTCGTTGTCGTCGCCAACGTGGTCGTTAGTGTTGTGGTCGGCACTGTTGTAGTTCTGGTTGTTGTTGGCATTGTCGTGGTCCGTGTCGTGGTCGGTACCGTGGTCGTTGTCGTGGTCGGTACGGTTGTGGTCCTCGTAGTGGTGGGTACGGTTGTAGTCCTTGTCGTGGTAGGTACCGTTGTGGTCCTCGTAGTTGTGGGTAATGTTGTGGTGTGGGTCGTGGTCGGTAGAGTTGTGGTCCTGGTTGTCGTAGGAATCGTCGTCGTTCTGGTTGTAGTGGGCACCGTCGTGGTCCGCGTCGTAGTCGGAATTGTTGTTGTCGTGGTAGTTGTGGGCCGCGTCGTGGTCCGTAACGTTGTTGTCCTGGTGGTCGTAGGCAAGGTTGTGGTCCTGGTGGTTGTGGGCAACGTCGTTGTCCTGGTTGTGGTGGGAACTGTTGTGGTCCTCGTAGTTGTGGGCAACGTTGTGGTCCTGGTCGTTGTGGGCAACGTTGTGGTGGGGACCGTTGTTGTCGTCGTTGTGGGCCTTGCGGTCGTCGTCGTCGTTGGTGTGGTGGTCGGTCGCGGAGTTGTAGTCGTGGGCTTCGTGGTTGCCTAAGGACAACTTGAAAACATTTGTGAAACATCGTACAGCTTCAGCAAACTTTAAGAACATTATCCTTACTACAGTTGTTGTCGTTGTCGTAGGTCTCACGGTCTTAGTGGTGGTTTCCGTAGTTGTAGGCGTAGGCATTGTAGTTGTTGACGTGGGCCTAGCTGTGGTTGTCGTGGTGGTGGGCCGGCTAGTTGTGGTTGTTATGCTCGCCGCTAAAGGAGAACCAAGGTTGGGAAGTGAGCGTTGAACACTTACATGAAGTGCCGCATATCTGCACCTGTGAATACGGGCCACTGAAAGGGTACATTGCGTTAAAAGTTCAATGAAAAGACAACGAGAATAGCGAAGATGACGTATCAATTTTTTACTTTTTAGAAACTGAATGGCATAGACCACCATCACTCTACTGATGGTCTGATGTATTTTCCTGGTGCTCGAATCTGCGAGCGTTCCAGTACTGTCACGAAACGTGCGGTAATGGTATGAAGAATTGTCCTGCGGCTTTTGCGAAAAAAAAGCTTACATGCAGTTGTACATCCCTATCGGCGTGCATCCCTCGGGCAGCGGATTGCAGCTCCTTAGTCGTCTCCGAATGTTCAGGATCGGAATGGTCGGCCGCGAGGGGCACGTGTTCCATCCCTGCCAAGAGCCCCATTCACCGATCGCCTCGCACGGGATTTGACTGTCGACGACGACAAACGCAGATAGTAATAAAACAAGAAGAAGGTTCATCTGCGAGACTCTAAAATGAATAATCAAATGCGCATTGCAAGTTCATGTCGCATGTTCGCCTCTAAGTAAAGCGCAAGACAAATGAAGCAGTATGGAGAGCAAGGCAGCTTCATACACTTCCATCTTAGAGGCACAGCTTTCAGGCTCACAGCTCTCCGGCTCTTCACACGTCAGGCAGTATGAACTTTGTGGTAGCGCATCCAGAATGCCTGAAGCCACCATTTGGACCAGGGGTCCGGCTTCTTGCGCGGAGGAGATAGCAGCGATTTCCAATAGAGGAAAGTATCGTAATGCAAAAATTGATAACTAGTATTGAGGACACTCATGGTAGTTCATAATTACAAGCTCCGAAATGTGTTCTTTTGAAAAATAACCTACGGTAGTTTCTGCGCATCAGCATCCAGTTCAGGAGTTGATTTCGGGATGTAAACCCAAAAAGATTCTCTTCAAAAGCATGAGGAAGGCACTGGGGGAGCAAAAGCAATTCGTCTGAGGACGGCTAGGCCGAGGCATGCAGTTCCGACATTGCGGAAAGCTCATCCACTCGCTCGGTCGCTAACTCAGCTGTGCCATACTACGCCCTCGCTACAGCGTACAACCATAGTTTTCGGCCAATAGCGAACCCGCGGCGACTCTATCGGACGCAAGCTATCGCCGTTCTGCTTCACCGATGTCGAAAACTTACATGAGCTTGGCGGTCTAATCAATAATCGGTAGAGCATAAGCGTAACGAATGACACATTTCACACGTCGCTAATGAGCGCGAAAGTGAGTTGAACGCGGGATTCGCGCAATAGAGCGTGTTGCGCAAGTGTTAGAAGGGTGCTCAAGCGAGCAGGTATCGCTCGCCGGAAGGATTATCTCCGGCACGTTCCCTTATGATATTCGCTAGGTTCGACATGGGCCAAGAGTAAAGTTGAGTGACGAATCATTGTTTTGAACTCGCGTTGGTCTTGATCCGTCGTCGAGATTGGATTACGGGGATTTGAACGACCTAGCGCTCGGCGACATAGCTGGAATTCTATTTATACTAGAAGATCTGCAGGCCCACTTGTTTAGGAACATCCTAAGCAGCGTTGTACGAAATTTTGCTCATTATGTTAGGCGAAGGCACGGAATTCCGACGGCGATCGAACTAGACAACAACTCGACTAAGAACCGATTCCTGTGAACGGGAATTGACAAGAACCAAGCCACATGGTTTTACGCAACAAGTGGTGCATACACTTGCAAGAGCAAAATCTTGAGTTCGCTAATAACGTTCACGCATTTTCACTTTTGTCAAACAAGGTCAGGAGTCCATTAGCAAACCGGACATTGCGTGCCCGCCACGTCATTGCGAAAGAGTTGCGAGAAGAAATCCACGCCCTTAACCGATTCCGAGTATCTGCTGGGTTGCATGATTGGCACAAACCCCAGGAATTCGGTGAAAAATAACAAAAATAGTATTATTTAAGTAGGTACATGACGACGGTAAAATTAGCCAATCAGTTACAATCCAGTGGAAAGTTTTTGAGCGATATTTTTCTTAACCGTCCACAAATTGAGTATTTATGTGGTACACTTATTCCCCCCCCCTCCATACGCTTCTGGTCACCGCCTGGTCGGACTATGACTGTGGACCAGGGCCGTATGCAGGATTTCAGGATAGGGGGGGGTGGAGGTCGGGGGACAGGGGGGGTGTACCCTAAAATGGGTCAAGAGGGGGTCAAAATGGCCTCAGATCCCTAAAATAACGTTAAAAATAGCATATTTAGGCTATATTAGTTAATTTAGAGCCATTTTACCTTAATTTTTTTACTAACTTTCTGAAAATTTTTCTTCACCAACGGGTCCCCCCTTACCTATCGGCGGCCTTCGGCCCAGCGCACACCCAATTATTTCGTTTTACTGGACGCTGCCAAATTCACAAGGCGTCATTTGTTGCGCTAATTCCTTGCACTCTTAACAAAGTGTCTGCATCTTCTCCAATCGAACACGAGTCTGCATCTGATAAATTAGGGGCGGCACTGCATGCCCAGACAATTTCTTCTTTCTGCGTCCAGAAGGAAGAAGAATAACTGACGAGAAAAAAGTGAACGATGTGTCGATCACGCGGTGCTCATGCACTTTTGCAACCAAATTGAAAGGAACTAACGAACAAGCGAGAAAAAGTGAAAGTCGATCATGAAACTTTTACTTTTACTTCTAATGAGGCCGGCCTCACAACTTTCGCTGGCCTAAATTACCGGCCAGCAAAACCTGCCAAAGGAGGTACTTTTCATTACAGTACACAATCTGTCTGGTAAAGCATTTGGAAGCATAAATTCGACAGTTTTTTCTCATACGCCGTGAAGGCTTCATCTAACCGGAGCTATGCTATTAGAGAATGTCTGTAGAGCCGAAGAACGCACAATGTATTACGACACATGCTCATGAGTTCCCAATTGTGCACGTCAGAATTGTAAGTCTCAGCACGCCTCTCGTGCCAAGCGCTACCCTCCGCTTGACCTAAGTGTAGGTTGAGAAACTGCAGTAAACAAGTCCACGGTTCGACTGGAAGCATCACCAGTGTAGCTGAGAAAGCTTCGTAACTTGCTTCCGCTGTGACCTGACGTGTAGAAACGGTTAAAAAAGGCAAAGGCATCTCGGGGGAGTCGCCTGGGGAAGCAAGCGACCATTGAGAAATGCAAAATAGAATGGAACGTGTCCAAACCTTTGAGCATCTTTGAAGAGCAAAGATCATAGGGCAAGCGGTGTTAAATGCGAGCGGCAACCGGCGGCAAGAGCCAAAAACTTTTTTGGCACATAATTCTTTATTTTTGGCACTAGCGTCCTTTTTGGCACAAAAGGTAATGTCGAAAATTTAGCGTTGGCACAAATGTCGCATTTTTGGCAAAAAAGTCGTTTCATCATTCTGGCACAGTAGTTCGTTGGAACAAAATGCATTGGCACAAATGGCATTTGGCACATAAGGTATCTTTTTTTTGGCTCGAAATCATTGGCACAAATGGCAGCTTTTTTGGCACAAATTTTTTGGCACATTTGACCAGACACGCCGGGAATGGTACATCTAGCAACAGACTTCACCTAGGTTTTTTCGCTGTGAGAGCGATTTTTGGTTCTTATTTGGCAAGCGTTCGTGGCAAACTGGAGAGAAACAATTTTATGCGCTAGCGTTATCTGAAGGTAAACGACGCTTTTTGCTCGTTTCAGCCTATACTATCGACATTTTGGTATATTTTTTGAACGATTCCATCAAAGCTTTGACAGCCAGACGGACGTGTTTCACGTCGTTTTCTGGCGCGAAGTACGCCGCTGGTATGCAGCACTGTTGTTATGCTCACCCGTTCATAGCGGTCCTTCAGAAGTATGACGCTCAGTCGGTTAAATACTACGAACCCGGATGCGAAAAACTGCGCAAAGTGAAAATAACCATACGTAAAGTACCACGTTTTGATAAGCAGCTGGTAAGGAGAGTGACGCAAAGAGTGGCGCGAAAAACGGCGCCCTTGCGGCTCGAAACGTGAAGTAGAAAAATATCCAAGCCGCAATGTCCTAAAATGAATGACACGTCATGAGGAGTCACGGTAAAATAGGCTTATACTTAGGCCTATTTCCAGCAAAGCTTGCGAGCTTTCGCGAAAAACATCATACTAATGCACGCTTACCACCGCTCCCTTTTATGCAAACAAACGGTAGAAGGGCTCCTTGAATCGCCCTCTTAGCAGACTGACCACGATCCACGTGGTAAAGGGCGATGCTCGGCACGGCATAGACAAGAGGTACGAGAGCTTGAAGATTCTGGACCAGCGAAAGAAACGACATTTACAAACAGGGAAGTGGTGAACTACTGCTGTACGGTTTATAAAAGCCGTTGAGTTTTGAAGCGTCGTCAAGCCTGTCACGCTAGCAAACACTGGCAACAGCACGCACTAACGTATGTGCAGAAGCTTTGTATTCGATTGTCGCGTGCGGACCGGGGTAGAACCAAGAAGAGAAGCTGCTTCTTTTGAACCAATGATATTTCTCTAGGTTGATGACGAACTCGAAGAAACATAGGCTTGGTACGTTGGTCTGATTTTGTTGGGTTGCATTCTGAGCGTCATCCACGCTCCTTGCATCATTAACGAACACGTTCTTATTCAGGAAAAGTACGGGGACAGACAGCTACCATATCGTTACGGTACAGTTTAGAGTGAAAAACGTACCCGGAATAGGTGGCGGGAATAAAAATTTAGCAAATTTGACGAATTGTACTTGACATCTTGCCGGAAACACTTATTTTTTCTGAGGAGCCTGGCCTCGAATGGGCCTCCGGCCTGGGCCTATGCCCATGAGGCCCGGCCCGAGACCATAGCTTTTTTCTAAAAAAACGAGGCCCGGGACTTATTCCTTAGACCTTAGGCCCGGCGCGCTGTGCTTAAAGTCCGGTTGAACAAGGGTTCCTTCCTCGGTAAGGACCCACATGTGACGGCCCGAAACGGCCTGCAAGCAAGTGTGACATGGGCTGGTTTTGACTTAAAAAATAGGGAAAATTTGTAATCTTCCAAACCAATTTTTGAACTTAGTGCTTAGTGTTTACCCTCGATCGCTGCGAACTCTTAGCTAAGCCTCGCATCGCAAATTTCGCCATTCCGGCGTTTTATATATAAACAAATGGAACGTAAAGTCGTTCGAACTGCAGCCGTCGTGGCAAATAATTGCTACTTCTGACGAAGCTGGATAAATCATACGCTGTCCGCGGGACTGCGTCTGTTGTTTACGAAAGATTTTCTATTTAAACAAGAGGGTCTTTGGACTGACCGCGAAAACACCCCCCCCCCAATCCCATTGCAGTACACCGTCGACTTTTCAATATATCGACCAGAAGTGTGATGTGTGCGACTGCCGAAATTGACGACGGTACCCTTTGGAAGTCTCATCCATCCGAAGTAAAGCGAAGTTGACCCTACTTCATTTTCACTTCACTAAGCCAAAAACCGGCTTTGTGGGGAACAGTGGCGGCGATTCGCGCAGCCCATGTTAAGGCTATGGGGGGTATAAGGCAAAGCGTTATACCCCATCACGCATCATAGCGTTGATGCATACCGCTAGCGCTATGCGATGCCATAGCTCTATCGCATCGCATGTGTACCGGAAATGGTACCGTGTTCAAGAAATTTTGCCCAAGCCGTGCTTTGTAGTTCTGCGTAACTCTGGGTGCACTTGCGTTAAGTTTCGTTTATGAAGCGCTTTCCGAAACAAACCTATCAACGTTTTGTAGGCGATCCAGTCATGGCTTTCCAACCGGGTGCGACACCGTATGCCTGCCTCCTCCTTGCTGTACTCGCGCACGCTGACGGCTCGTCGCATGCTCCTCTGCAACGCATCCCTACGTCGGTGCCGCTGACGCAGTTGCAGGCCAGTGCCGCCGCATGGCATGCGAACGTCGCGAGNCTAGCCCTTCTAAGCTTCATAAATGGTAGAGTATGGTAGGCAGCACAAAGCATGCGCCGAGTGCATGCTTCTGTTCACATCGGTCTTGAACGTGAACAGAAGAGCTAGGCCTAAGCTGAGTTAAGGCTGTCCAGAGGAAAAGCCTAAGCTCGAGCGCTAAACTTAAGTGTAAGATACAGCTTGTGCAAATGTAACTCTCCGCCTAAACTTTGCTGGTAACTCTTCGCTTAAACTCTGCGCGTGTTGTAATAAATGAAAGCTCTGAAATGAAAAATCCCTAAGTACGTAACAAGCTTGGGAAAAAGCTCATTGCCTTTTTCCCGGGACTCCGCTGATAAGGCAAGACACCCAACCATCAGTGGAGTCCCTCAGCATAGAGCTAGGCATAAACGCCTTACTGGGCCTAGACATAAAGGCCGTTCGCAAAATCGTGTCTCAACAAGCTGTGTCGTTACGAATGCTCGCGAACGTCTCAAGCTCTAGCCTATCGAAGCCCATCGCAATACTACGTCTTCTTCACGCAGGAGTCACCACCGATGACCGCCTTCAAGACGAGGCGTGGTGTATGGCAGAACTTTCCTCCGAACTTCTTCAACCTCACAATGACCTATCGCAGCGACAGCGACATTCACGTACCGTACGATCGTTTCATCCCTATCGACGAAGAAGTTCCAGGTACGCTGGCTAGATAGTTTCTGCGTGATTAGTGGCCTCCTTGGATGAATAAACTGCTTAGGTGTAAGCAAGTACGTTTACACGTGGAACGATGTGGAAGACGCCATAGCTAAAAAGACGAAAATGGCCGTTCAGTTCGTTGGCAACTGCTACAGCGGCAGCGGACGGGAGACCATCGTTCGCGCACTTCAGCGCTACGTCGAGCTGGATCGCTTCGGCTACTGCGCTGGACGCAAGTGCGACAAACAGTGCGAGGAAGCAATACTGCGTGAGTTTTCAGTAGCACCTACACCCATGAAAGACTTTGGAAGTCGAGTAGTGATCCTGGTAGCACGTGCCGACTCTCAGTGCAGACCAAAGCTGCGCCGGAAGTAAAGGTCTAAAAAATTAAATTGGAGCTTCATTTTAAAGTTGAACATTCTAAGGCTAAAAAATGTTGGAAGGCGGCATTCCGGTGCGTTCCCTTTGCTAGGAGTACGTTGCGCACAGTGACAGCCTCCGTGATCCGCCAAGCCCAGTTCAAGATTGACTATACGTGAGATCCCTTCTTATACAGTAGAGGCAGACTAGTGCTATTGGCTAGTAAGTTCAATGACCGCATCTTTTATTTGAGTCTCTCCCTTGAACGGATGGAATTGATGCCTCGTTTAGCATCCTACCGCTTCTACATCGCCTTCGAGAACAACGTATGCGACGAGTACGTGACTGAGAAGTTCTGGCGCGTGAAGAAGCTCATCGTGCCAATTGTACTGAAAGCGAGCGTTATGCGCGGGATCGCTCCCAACGACTCCTTCATAGCCGTGGATCAATTCGGGTCGGTTGCGGCACTTGCTGCGTATTTGATGAGGCTATCGAGAAACGACACGGAATACGCAAAATACTTTGAGTGGACGAAGCACTATCAGCGGACCTCAACCCAGTGGGACGAAGGGTAAGTATCTCGGAGAATAGGCTGTCTGAGCCTATATGCAGCCACGACAAAACCAGCAAATTTTCCTGACAGATGGATACGAAGTTTTCCTGTGCGAAACGAAGCCTCCACTAAGGAGCCTCACCGAACGGGCTATGAGTGCTGCTACCTCTACCAAAGGAGAAGTGCAGCAACTTTTCGCCCATTATACCACCAACAAGATTCCTTAACGTTTTAAGGTGTTTAGTGTATGGTGGAGACAAGGAACCTACAGAGAACGCAAAAAATTTCGGGCATCCCCTTGCACATGAACCTAGCTTGTAGTTCGCTCTAGGAAATGGAGACTGCTTGTCGCTAAGATTATCGTTTAGGTTCTGTAAGCTCTGCCGATGGCTCCACGACAATGGCGGCGTCGCTTCTAACTTGAGTGAATTGGTTGCTCCGAATAAGCCGCAAACGCACAAAAGCTACGACGATATCGGCAAGTGGTGGTATCCGGAAGGCATATGCGAACTTCACCGGTTCAGCTGGCTCACGGAAGTGGTCATCATGTGGCCGCGTACCACTGCAAGCATTGTTCTTATCGTACTGTTGTGCATTGCCTTTGTTGCTCTGTTGATGAGAAGGTATAAAAAGCGTTATTAGACAGAGAATACTTTGTCGCTGTTGGCAACGTAGTTTTGAGAGTAGACTTGCAGACTAAGTTGTGAAGCAATACCCGAGCTTAATCTGCACTAGCGGCTGGGCCGCGCAGCCGGCGCCGCTAGCGGTATAGCATGGAAGCAGGAGACCCGCCTGACACTCCTAAATTACCGCGCATGCAGAAAGGACGTTATATTCAGATCCTCCACGCACGAGGACACTCCCGTGGGACAGAAATTATCCTTCTTGTCCGCTATGGGAAGCATGCGATAGCGGGCTCGATACAGCATGGAAGCAGGAGTGCAGCTCGCACAGCAGAAGCATGCACTTGCGGCAAACGCTATCATTTGAGGCTACTATTTTCGCTTGGCCTTCTCACAAGTGGATCGACGAAGAGGTTTGTAAATGTAAACACAGAGTGACATCGTCGATTTGGATTTTGAGGCGCCAACACGAGTCTTAGGACTCCTTCCTGACCGGCTTAACCATGCCGCAGCTCTTGCTAGCATCTGCGCTTTTCCATGTTAATCCGCTTTCTATACTCTCTAAAATCGTCTAACAAAACTACTTACTTATTCGCCATTCCAACGTTGACCAAAATAACGTTTATTGGTTGGCACGCTTAACAAATGTGGGACAACGGTTGAGTGACGTGAGGGGTCGATGGATCGAAACGATGCAACGCACAAATGGATGGATACCGCTCTCTCTCTCTGTAGTGTGTAGGCGGTGGTGAAAAGTGCAACTCATTCAGGTTCAGCTCGACGAGGATTCACTAGCAAGCGTGATCGTGGGAAGTTTTTGTCGATGTTTCCCCTTATTGACAACGCCCGGATGAATGGGAAGATGACACTTTATGACGGCGGAACTATGGACAATAGCGACCGGAAAACGTGTGATGGTGGACGATTTAGGTAGGCGGAAGTGGCGACGAGGGAGATAGGGACGAAGAGGATGCGGTGAAGAAGAATGCGCAACGACTGTGGTGGTGGTGACGACGATGGCAGCGGATCCCGTGTGTGTTCAGTGTGTGGATGAGATCTTTCTTGACGAAGAGCACGCGGAGGAAGGAAGTGAGGCAACGATGACGGTGGTGGACCTAACGGGTGAAGCTGTCGGAGGCGGAAGAAGCGAATGTTCATTGAAGAATGGCGGTCGCTCGAGGAGACGCACCGTTTACTTCCTGAAAGAAAATTCAATTACAGTTGAGATTATCACAGGTTTAATGTCGAATTCTGACGGGCCGTTTCGGACGTGGCATTTTAGGTTAAAAAAGCGGCTAGCTCATCATGCGATCTCATATGATCTCCTATGCAACATGACGGTATCTGCTTATACGTCCCTTCAGCGACCGCTTCAGTGAACTGCGGAATGCTTAGGACGAGCATAAACTAAGCTTGTACGCTTTGGCTCCATTTGGCAGGCACATTAATTCCCGCGGAACATTTTAGCAATCAGAGAACGCAGCAGTTTTGCGCGTCGTTCGCAATGTTAGCCGAGAACTTGTGCGTACATAGTACGGGCGACTTTAGATAGGCTTATGTCCCGAATAATCGTTGTAAGCATGTTAACGTGACGAAAGGTTTCCGCAACTTTTGCTCCGACCACTGACCTTATAAAGCAAATGACACACGGAGTTATTTGCTTATTGTTTTTCTTGGGCCTTCTTGCCTTTCCCGGAACCGACTGAACTAGTGTTGTTGATATTTGGAAACAAATGTCATGACATTATGTCACAACACTTCCCTTGTCAAAATTCTAACTCCCGTTCCCCGTTCGGCCACCGTACCTCTTGCCGAAGCTCATGAAGTTGCGCTCGAAGTCGTCGGCGCCGGCGCGCTTTCCGAAATGCATGAAGTCGCGGTTGAAGTTCTTCTTGTCCAAGAGGACGTCCTCAAGTGGCACGAACCGCTTGCCGAAGGGCATGAACGCGCGGCCGAACTGAAAAAAGCAATCACGATTTAATTGGATTTTTACGGGTCTCGACGGCCACTCAACTTCGGGTGGTAAGTGGGCTCGGTGTCGGGGGAAAGACAAACTGAATGCGACAAACGAACCTCGTCATCCGCTCGCTTGCCGAAATTCATAAAGTGCCGCTCCATCGCCTCAGCGCCGCCCGCCGAACGCTTGCCGAAGTGCATGAAATCGCGGTCGAAATTCCTCTTGTCTTCGGGCGCCATAACTGAAAATTGCTCGTAAAATAAGATAAAGACAGGGCTGAGAGATGTCGACTTCTTCGCAAAGTATTAAGCTTTGAGCATTAAAACGGAACTTACATAAAACTTGGCACTGAACGAGACTGAGAAGAGCCACTAGGACGAACTGTGCGATGAGGAACGTCGTTGAGGAGCGCATTGTTGTGAAGTGTGTGCGTGCGACAGAGAGACGCTTCGACCCTTGAAGTGGGCTGATGGCCAAGCTGAACAGCACCGGTAAAGCAAGGTATATACGACGACAGACATCATAGCATGCCACGGGATAAAGCCTCGTCGCTTGCAGAATGTAGCCAAGCATTAAAGACCTCACTCAATGACAAAGAAGTTAGCAGGGCAAAATACAAAACAGCAAAGTAGGAAGACATATCAGTTATTGGAATCGTCTCTTTCATCTCTGCCATCGCCCTGACCTCCATACTACAAATAGCGATGATCTCTACATAAAAGGTGTCCACGGGTAGCTTCACAAGAATGTCCAAGTTTTTAACCGCTGTAGCTAAGCAAAACACCGTAGAACCCTTTTGAACGGGACACGCCAACAATAGTGACTGCTTGTCTATTCATCCGTGCCAAACAAGTACCCAAAAATATCGCTGAACGGTGGCAAAGTTTCCGAGAAACCGCTTAATCAATTGTTGTCGCGCGCTGACACCGCTCTCCATTGACATTCACGACGCTGCAAATTGGATGCAAGCCAGGGCTGGGGATTCGGATTCGGAATCGGATTCGGAAAGTCGGAAAATCGGTCGTTTTGCTTCGGATTCGGATTCGGATTCGGTTTTCAAAATTTGGACAATTTTCCGAATCTTTTAACCAACTAGTTTGGAAGCTTGAACCTTTTATTGACCAAAGATGATCGCAAAACTTAATATCATTAGTGCCAAACTGAAGCGGTTTAGTTGATGTTCTTGAGGAAGAGCTTGTCCCCATAATGAATCCACAGAAAAATTTCATGCTTCGGATTCGGAATCGGATTCGGAAAATCGGAAAATCGGTCGTTTTGCTTCGGATTCGGATTCTTCGGTTTTGATTTTTAAAGTTGCTTCGGATTCGGATTCGGATTCGGTTATTTTTTGGAAAGTCCCCAGCCCTGATGCAAGCGTGCAGAAGGGCTAAGACACCTTTGCATCTTGAAGGCACGGCGACAGCCTGGAGCGCTGGACCGCCGCTCATTCCCATCGTGCATAACAATGCGCGAGAACTACCTGGAAAAGGGCATCTTTGTCTTGGCAAAGTATACCGGGAAGAGCCAGATGCGGGTCGAGTGGGCATCGCTTGCTCAAAGTCCACATTTGCTCAAAGCTAGTCAAGTCACAGGCTACGTGCATGCGACGGATTCCCACACCCATGTGAGGAATGAGTAAGCCATTGTTTCGAAGAGAAGCCGCGCCCACACGTGATGGCATAAGTGGGAAAAATGCCACTTTGCCGACGTCATTTGACGCAATTGTATTATGAAATGGACAAAGGAATTCAAATTAGAGGAAGTAATCGTGGGTTCCCACACCATGAAGACAGTTATGCACCAGGGTGCCCAGCACGCAACTGCATAATGGCAATGCCATCGCTTTGACTACGGCATTCCTGGATGGGCAAAAAAACGCGCAGGGAATGAGTGTCTGTTCTAAAAAAAACTTCTTCTATGGTAGCAGGCGAGCGAGACCAAAAAAACAACCAAAATGTTGTCCCTTACGACGGGCAACAGGTACATTATCAGATTTTGTCTGCAACTATGTGAGGAACAGCAGGAAATATCGACGACTAAGTTGCGGCGTTCCAAGTCAAAGCCGCGTACCGCTTGCCTCACCCAAGCACATTTCATGGATAGCTCTACTAGCGTACGCTTACTCATGTACATACAGTTTGTCATGTGACGGGTAGACCGAATGTGAAAGGAAGCCTCTTGTGACTACCCTACTGAGGTTAAGCCTACCGCACGACCTTTAATACGCGACAGAATACCGGGCCGGTATTATTCAACCGCGGATAATATCCCGCTAAGTCCATGCGTGAATGCCATCGACAACATTTCGTCATCCCGACGGATTTTCGAAGGATGATATCAGCTTACCGGTGCTTTACATAGGGCGTGAAACTTCGGGAAACTGGTGGGATTGGGAAAAATACGTAAATGTTGTGCCGCAAACTGGGGCCCCGCAGAGCGGTACAGATTAACCCTTTAAAATAGCGTAAGCGTCGCAGAGTCGAGGGTTGTGGTCACGCTTGAAACCATCGGACCATTCATTGCACACACGTGCGAGCGTTTGCTCTACGCGGTGTGGTTTCACCTGGGTTTTGGACGCGGACTTTGAGCAAGGTATTGGCGGGTACACACAATATGCGTATCCGTCTGTTTTATGACGTTGGGTTTTTCTAGGTTGAGGATGGGAATTGCCGAGCGCTTCCGAAGAACGTACACGAAATGATCGACGCATCATGTAGTTAGAATTAGGAATACAGATCTGAGTGTAAATTGCCAGGTTACTCATCGCCGAAACTGCCGTCGGTTTTGACGGCCCACAGTATCGTGGCATAAAGACTGATGAGAACAAAAAACGTCATTCTGAGCATCCTCCCAGAATCTGACCCTGGATCTCGTGCCTCCAAAGCCACCTACATGAATGGACGTTAAAAGCGCGACAGTGGCCATTGCCTATTAATTATTCGACGCAATTCTGGGATTCCTCACAGAGTGCGGCGGAAGCATCACATTGGTTCCACGCGGCCATTCAGCGCGCGGACTGCGCTAGCCTCTATAGAAGCAATAAAGCTTCTAGGAATTTGCCTCAGGCAGGAATTTCGGATCACGAATCGCATCATTTCAGACGTGATAGGGTTCTCAGCAGAAGGAATGCAGTGTCCATTTTGCAGTGAAACGCCACAAAAAGCTTAAAGAGGCTCAAACCGTAGGCGTTCGCCGGTGGAAGAGCCGCAGGCAATGAATAACAGAGCGGCGCAGCGTCGCGCGAAGTGCATCCGCGCCGAACTAATGTGTGCCGTAGACGGCGTCGACGCCACGCGCCGGCTTTTGGAGCACTTCAATGGATTTCGTCCCATTCGCGCGAGATATATTACCGCGCGAATCGTCGCACACATTGGGCGTCGGTAAAAGGAGAAAAAGCTCCGGAATTCTTAGCAAGCAAAGATGGGCCGGCTAGACGCAATATTAGCCGCTGTAATGAGCGTAGAGTGCGACGCGAGCGCTAAGAGCCCTTTGGAAGCAAACGACTTGAGTGAGGGCTAAAGATTGGGGTAAAAAGGTAATTTTCGTGGAGTCCATCAAATTTGTGATGCGCCGCAAAATGTTCAAGGTTGATTTTTAGCCTTGAGGAAGCTGAGAAACATGAAAAATGGGATGTGAAAGCATGCTCTAAACTCCCTAGAGGCCCTAATTTGATAAAATCGAGCAATAAGTGAGCCATAGAGTCGCCTACGCTGTGGCGTTGAGCGCTCAGCTGACATTCTGATGACCCTCTAAAACGTTCTTGAGACTGTCGTGAACGCATGTCATTTGTCCTGCGAAAGCCCGATGGAAACAAAACAGCGCAACAAAACGACGAGCAAATGACGGGATTTTCGGGACCCTCCCAAGTCGGCAAAGCTCTTCTTTCCTTGCAGGAAAGTGACGTTGTTCCCACCCGCTAAGCGCTCTCCCACATCGGCTTATAGGCCCAGAGAGGCCGAAAAGAGGGGCTGCAAAGTAACATCGAAGCGTAGGGCCACGCCGCAGATAAGGTACACACTGCGCAGTCTTCACAAAAACTGGCTCTAAGCGCGAAAATATACGCTACGCGATGATGTCTACCTCAGGAATGAGCCACCGGCGGGAACATCACAGTAAGGCGCCTCCTGGCGCAAAGCAGAGCAAAGTACTAATCCTACTCTCCTCCATTCCGGCCGTTCTCACCTCCATGTAGGGATCAAGTGCTTCTTATTCATAAGCGACCACGTGATTAAGGCGACCAGCCGGTTAAGCCCGTAGCGCTGCCCACGCGCTGTACACTGAAGTACAATCGAGGAGGTAGGCGTCCGGGTATCGGATCTCCTGGCAAACACTTGAGTCAACCTGGGGCGGCTGGCTGCCGGCGGTTTAGAGTCTGGAACCGCAATACCAGCGGAAGTGAACTTCCGATATTTCCGCTTGATCAGCGTAAATCATAATTAGGGCAATTTGGGAAAGTTGTGGCTACAAAAATAGAGGAAATTGATATAATTGTCGCCAAATTTGGGGAGAACTAGTCGGAAATGGAAAGTTTTCCTTAACGAATACGCCTACGGGTTCAAACAAGGAGTTCCTAGGAGCCAAACTACACACATAATGCTCATTCCGGTGACTGAAAGGTCGACCCTTCTTGGCTGAAATACTCGCATTTACTAGCTGTTGTTTTCTTCTCGCTCTGTAAGCCCGCCCGCCCGCCGTCGAATTGGGTTAGCTCAGCCGTCAAACCTGACGCATAACCGCTAATAAGGTTGAACTTTTACGACGCAAGCGGGTGTCGAAAAAAGCCTCATACAAAGGATGGCTTAGTGCAATGTTGCAGGTACTGCGGTAACTCTGCGCACTTTAACTGAGTTTGCTGTAGCGCTGATGCATATAAGTAGAGGATTGCTAAGAGTGAAACGCCTTAAATCGCCTCCGTAAATTGATGTATTAGACAGAGTCATAATCCGATTTTCCTGGAAAAGGGTGGGTACGAATCTTCTTAGAGGGATTAGTGATAGAAATCAGTGTTGCTATGCTGCGCCTGCGCTTAAACGGCCAACGATCCGCTACCTAGAAGCTCAACCTAAAGCAACAATAAAGCAATCTGACAAAGACGTGTCCGACCTAGTATGGTTTTTGAGGGCGTAAGTGAGCAGTCGTTGCCTAGCATGATCATCCTGATCATCATCTGGATCTAGAGCGTCGTGCTACGAACAAAGGTACGGCTAGTCGGTATACAAGGCAGTACATTCGGGCAAATTAATGGTCTGCTGCCGTTCCTAGATGTAACTGAGGCCGTTCAAGACAGCTTCAGGTACGACCACGGTTTGGGTTTAGGAGGGAGAAGTATGAGTGAAAACTGGGCCTAAGACGACAGTTTGCTCAAATACAACTTAAGGACACCTGCCAAACTCGTAGAGCACCAGGTTTATATCGGATCGGCTGCCATCTTATACGCAGCGTCATGTGATTCTGCCCTACGTCAAAGCCTGCGCGCTTAGCCCACCAATGACGTTTCCGCGTTAAGGATGCCTTTGTGAAAAAACGGCATAACTGCTTCCAAACAAAAATGCTAAAACTGGACTAAGTGCACTACCCATAATGCCCCATCACGGCGTAATATACATACAACGTAAGCGCTAAGAGCTACCTTCTCGTCGTGACTCCATAAAACACCCATTCCGTGTGGGCCATTACCGAAACCTTGGAGTCTTGGAGATGGCCAGTCGGCAGCTCATACGCGAAAAAACGACAGAAATCTGTCAAAAATGCGCGAACATTTATTAGACGTCGGAATGGCTCCGTCGGAGAGTAACCGCCCCTTTTAGCGCTCTCTGCTGCGAACCGAAGGGAACGCCCCTCGCGCCGCGAGGAATGGCATTCCCAGCTGGCACTCCATCGCCGCCGCAGGCGCAGTAGAACAGCCCGCAAAACAATGACGCGATGCGGGCGCGCGTCAGAATTCGGCGATGAGCTCTTCTTCGCAACGATGAGTCGCGGTTGAAGTGGGGGCGACTGCGATGGAACGGGGGTGGCGATGATGGCACCGGCGAGAAAAGACCGTCGAGCAACCCAGTGAGTCCCGTGAATGACCCAACCGAGCGAAATTGGGTAAGCCCGTCGAAAGGGTGTGAAAATGGCGGATTTGCCGCGGTGAAGTGGCCCACTCGAGTGGCGCCGAAATGGAGCCAAAGCCGAAAAGCGCCGGCGATGATGGCACTTTTAGCTGCGCGCTTTGAGTGTTCGCTAAGTTCTTGTGCCGATGAGTTGAAATGGGTCCATAAATGCGCGCCGCATAGCATAGTACAACTCGAGTTGTTTTCGGAATCCCCGCAAGTTGTAGGACTCAAAGTGACGCTTGAAGTGCCGCTAAGATTCGTATCCTCCTGCTTGAGTGCTAGTACGAATGGCACGAAATGATGCGGATTCGCCCGAAAGATTGTTTTCGTATAGCACCCAACGTATGAAGCTACGTGGGAGGATAAATACGGCACGGATCCGGTGTGACGCAGATTACGCAAGGTACAACTTCGTAATCGCAAATATTTGCCGTGCCCTCAGGCTGTTTTTATCCGAAGGAGGACGTTACAAAATTGCTAAAATTAGATTGCGGTGCGCACCCGCGAACTTGCACGTATCCCGAAAAACATATTGCTCGCATAGCCAGCTTAAGCCGCAGACTAAGCGCACTTCATCGGCGACGGTTACGATGCGAACGCCGCTGAACCATGAGTCATGGAATCAACTAAATAAAGAATGCTTTCAACTTACTTTTACTTGAGCGCTACATATCAGTTTGTATGGAATGGCTCGGTCGGCTGCCTTTCACGAACTAACTGGCTTCGGTCTAGCAAAATATGCATTTGTTCGAAGACGGCGATGCTCCAGTGAAGCCCTTAGCATGCGCTGAATTTGAACATCCCATGCAAAACAAATTCACGATTGCATTACAGAGCGTATGCCTTTCGATTCTCCTGACGCGTCGCCTTCGACGATGACTAGGCGCCCACGCCCGTACTAGGACGTGTCTTGGTACGCGTCCCAAAGACGCGTATGTTTTCAGCAATTTTTCAATACGTTCTCGTATGTTGTTTTCGTTCTCAGCAACTACAATGCGAACGTATACCATCGTGGGTGGCCAACGTGGTTTTGCATACATCACGACGCACAGGAACCTGTAAGCCCGTAGCACGGTGCAATAGTTCCGTAGGCACGTGGATGTATCCGAGGTGGCCATCATAATTGCAAGAACCTAGGAGCCGTGCAAAACGAGGAGAACAAAGGCTTACAAAAACGACTAATCCCCTTTGTCTAACTTTGAACTTTCCTGTCCGACTTACATGGTGCAACGAGAACTATCCATGCAGTAGAGGCAATTATCTGTAGTTTAAACTACAAATGCTTTTGATCATTATGTCCAAGATTCTAAATAAGGACCTAAACAGTTACGGATTTCCATGCGTTTAAAAGGCTTTTTCATCTATTGGGGACGATAAAAGGAAACTAAGGGCACTCTGTTCGCTCATGAAGAACAGCGAGAAAAGAAAAGAATAAAGATCAGGGCGATGGTTATAGGTACAAGTATGAGAATTTCGTGATCTACTCTAATCCGAGGATGTTTTCGCTGACAGCTGACTGACCTGGATAAAAGTCAGTACGAACATAAGGTTCACTGAGCACCTCTTGGCGGAGGATATTACTCAATGAGTATGTTATGAAGACTGTTATGATGTTTTATCTTTTCACCGTGCCCAGATAACTCCACTTCTCTTCACCGACGTCAAAGGAGCGTATTAGCGAAGAGTGCATCGACGAGATTATTAAGATGATTGCCACAAGGCAGCGTCTCAAATTTTTACCACGCACGTCGCCTGGTGACTAATTGACCTCGACGTAGCATGCAGATTGCAGGAAGTTCACGAATTTAAGCATATGCTGACGCAGATAGATGTGAGTAGAACGTGACTAGGAGGATAAACCTTCGGGAGTCACATACCGACATAGCAAATGACATTTTGGTATGGGTTACGACGGCATAAATGACGTGGTAAGTGTCGATAATATCGCATTGAATTAGCCGTTGAGTTCTAGCGGGCTAATGCCACAGCCGGATCAGTGGCGTGAGAGTCAACAGGGTCGCTACAACAAGACGCACTAGTTGAGCTAGGTACACGCTGCACCTAGCGACACTCACTAGCGTTGCAGCACCTCTGGATTCGGACACATGAACGGCGCTTGGTAAGCCTGCCTTTACTGCACCGAGCAAAACAAACCTACCTTGATGGATCGTGAATGGTTTCTGGTATGGAAAACCTGTGAGAACTAACTGGTATTTTATGCATGCTAGGTGCCTTTGACTCACTTCCGCAAGTATACGTTTTGACCCACTTCCACGGGTTAGTGACGAAGCAACCCGATTACCTGCGCATGTGAAAGAGTTCTTGGAGAACTCGATATGTTTACCAACGCCTTAGTTGTCTGGCAGTTGTAACGTATCTAACGCCTTGAACTTCATGTAACTTGCATGAGAGACCTTTGAACCGGCACTTGTTTACGTTCTCATGTTACCTGCAGCCTTTCCGCTTGGTCCAGTGTTTGTGCTCCACCGTGATCTTTTCGTCGTCCAATTTGATACGGGAGACCAACGAACCATGTGCTCGACATTAACAAGCAACAGAGTGTGCAAGGAATGCGTAAGAGTACGTGGAAATGTTGAGCGAAGTCAGCGGCTGGAGACTCTTTAGGGGTAACAATGGCGTCATTCGCAGCAGGAAGTTTACGGCAGAAACTGGACACTTCAATGAAGCCCACGGCCCAAGCGCGCGTGGCTTCCTACGAGAGGTTGGATTCGAAGGGGAAGCTTGGATGCGTTTTTCAACCAAGATATTTTGCCGAAACGAGGCTGCTTTTGGACATAAAAGTTCGTACCACAAGGCTCTCCATTGCCGCTTTTTCTTGAACGACGACTGGTGAATAGAGGTTCAGCAGCGGGCCACTCATCAAGCACGTCTTTAAAGAGTTAAGAAGTCCTCGTTGATATCTTTATATAACTTATAATGGTACATACATTCAGCGAAAACGTGCATTCCTGGAAGGACCCTCTTGAACAATAAGCAGTCCAACTATCTAAAAATATATGGTAAAAAAGTCATGATGTGTTCGGCAATATTCGCTCTCTCTATGGTTTTTCGAAGCCATGCATAGTTTTTCTAGAGCTTCGATAAAATTTGCATGGATCTTTGCAAATTTCATTGAAATTTCAAGTGCACTATATGAACGTTTGCCCACTTAGAGATATCCTCCAGTTTTCCAAGAACTCTGACCACGTTTGCACGTAAGCACACGCGTACTTCCACAATCGCCCGTCGTCATATACCGCCGGCGAATGCACTAGGTTCCCACCGGCTATTATACGTAGACAATTACGTATAGATCTCAAGGGATTCTGCTGCTTAGCTAATTGCTTTCCAGCGAATGTCAGCAGCACTTAGACTTGCTGCAGTCATAAGTGCGCTCATGACTGGCACTAGTCCAAGGAGGGAACGAGAGACTAATAACGTGATCAGCAGCTATCATATCGAAGGTCGGAACGGAAGGGTTGTTGGTAAATGCCAGACAGCTGCCACTCGGGGCCTTTGCTTCTTCGGTATATGTGACAAATGTCCAGTTGTCGTAGTGGACAAACGCAATACAAAACCGTTTCACACGGCAACTGGCAAGTGCCAAGTTGAGGGGTACACGGCACTTTTGCCGAACGCACAGGTTTCATTATTTCGCTCTATAAAAACAAGTATGTCAGCGATGCATTGTATGCCGCGCACAAATGTGTGTTTTCGACCTTGTCTAATTACGTTTGAGCCCATCCGTCGTTCTACGATGAAGCACGTCAAACATTTCGTCTCGTCGAATCGCAGATATCATCAAGCTACAAACGCGGAACAAAGCGTATCAGCAGTCGAAACCTCACTGAGAATTTCGAATTTCCTCATTTACGTTGACTTTCAGGATTTAAATCCTTCTCGAAAGACATCACGTTCTCATTCCGAGCATGCCAAGAAGCCCCATCCATTGACGGGATGTCAGTGCGTGATTAATGGGCTCCGAGATGCGGTAATGTATGGGTTTGAGGACTCCCACGCCGACGGAATGGGATATCGTCGTCTTGCCAAAATGGAAACCCTCATAGGAATTGGAAGACTTCCGGGATTTCGGGACAAGGTACTGTAGGAAGAATAGACTGGACGTAAGTATGCTATTATGTAGTCATGTAGACCCGATGACATGAACTCACGTCACTTCATCACGCGATGGAACCAATTTTGGTAACACTAAGCGCGTGGGAGTTGGCTTCCTATGGTCTATAACCGAAAATTTCCAATTGACGGGATCACAAACCGTTATCTAGTGCTAAATCGCCCAGCCGTAGATGATCAGTACCGGCTTTGGGGACGAAGCTGGACGACGGCCACCGTCCCTGTGCAACTCTTCATCTACACCAACACTCTGAGCCCCTTGACTGGTACGGCTTGTATTGCACTGGTTCTTGAAGGAACCCGGGTCTAGCACCAGTATCCCAGAGGTGTTCGTGTAGCGTTCGAGACATAGCAGCCGTTCGAAAACACGTAAAGTCATATTTGACTTAAGTTCCAAGGTGTTACGGCTAGGTCCTCAGGGAGCGTCCAGGAAATTAAGAAATGCTTTACACGAGTAGGAGAGTGGTTGCGGAAATATTCACAAAGTTCAGGGGGAAATCGGGTGGTCAGCCAGGTGTCCATGTGAACGCAACTTCGGGAACTGCCCGCCACTAGGCGCCGTCATTGCTACTTTTCACTTAAGTAGTAAAGTTGCCTTGGCCTGAAGTGGTTTTCCGTTCAAAGCAGACACAATTTCTGGCCATTGCCTTACCGGATTCAACCGTATATTATTACTTCGTTAGGTAGTTACGGTTGCACCTGAATATTCATAGCACAGCAGGGCATATTAACGTTGCGAATCACTTCAGCGTACGAAATGGCTTCCGCCTTCGAATGCTGAGTCCGTATGAAGGCCTCATTCTCCGTCGTATACTCGCTTCGACCGTGCCGTCCTGTTTGATCACGACGGCGTTTAGCGTCAGCTTATGCCGGCAGTTCACAGGCGTAAAGAAGCAGTATGGTCGTAGCGTTTCTTCGTAAAGACCGCGTTAGTCAATAAAATGCTCCAAAGAAGCACGACAATAAAGAGCTTGAACACAACGGCCGGCAGCATGCTTGTGGCTACCTGAAAGCGAGCGTCTGAACAATTACGTTTAATAGTGTAACGCCTAGAGCGTTTCATCGGAACGACTGCGCTTAGTCCCATTGTCAGCCCAGCGATCAAGGAGAGGACTGTCCCCACGCGGAACTTTTTTGATTTTAGAGGGGTAACTGTAGCCTACAGCTAGGGATCAAGCCACTCGGTATGCCACGTTCCGAGGAGGAATAACGCAGTACCGCCTTGTAAACTTATAGTGCTTACCGTAAATCCTCTAATTATAGCCCTCCCTCTAATTATCGCCCCCCCCCCCCTCCAATTATAGCCCCCTTTGGACCAGAGCAAAAAAATTATGGCCCTCCCTCTAATTATGGCCCCGGGGCTATAATTAGAGCCACTGGAAATTTAAAGCTGTTGAGAAATGTTTGACTTGCCTGGAAAACATGTTGTCTCGACGTTTTAGACCACGACGAGCATTCTGGGATAAACTTTTGGTGGCACTAGAATTTTAAAGTTTTGACACTGAAAATTTGGTTCCGGCAATTTTCCAAAGGGGGGACCCTTTGGTGTTTAGAGGCTCGCCACCAGGGGTCCCGAAAATTTCCGGTTTGCCAGAGAAGCATGTTTTCTCGACGTTTTATAGCGTGGGGAACATTCTTGGGTAGACTTTTATGACACAAAAAATAAACTTTTTTTAAACTGTTGCATCGTCTCTGGGGAAAACCGAAGGGGGGACCCTAGGGTAGTCGGATGGTTGGTGCCTCCCAGATAAGGTAAGCCGAGGGAACACTGCCATTACACGTTTTAAGGCACGTAGAACACTATGGGATACTCGCCATTCTTCACCATGTTGTCAAATTGTGACGAATTTTTGGTCGATTTTTGGCCATTTTTGGGCAAAATTTCCGCGGGCCTTCGGCCCGCGGAGTGGCAAAATAATTAAGGCCCTCCCTCTAATTATCGCCCCCCTCTAATTATGGCCCCCTTTGGACAACAGCAAAAAAATTATAGCCCTGGGCTATAATTAGAGGATTTACGGTATGATGTCGGACTGGGTTGAAACGACAAAGTTCCCAACCGTAAAGGCGCTTAAGCATTAGTTCAGCGGAAATGACTCCCGGAAAAGGAAACAGCAATGCTGTGATAGATGTACGCAACGATTCGGCGAACCACGGAATAGTGGTGAACCGCATTCTGGTGCGCGCAGGCTTAACGAAGCAGGCTTGAGGCTTAAGTATAGTGCGTAGAAGCGTCGAGCTGCCTACAGTACCGCGCTGGTCCGTCCGTTAGGAACTTTCTTTGCAGTCGTCCCTTCTCTGCGTAGTCTGACTCAGCTTCGACAAAGTAAACAAATTAATCTTACAAGGCAAATAGTCTACTGCTACGGAAACGTAGCAAGTAAGCGCAAAGTGTTTTTCGCAATGTCGAATAGCATGAGAAGCCAAAACGGAAATCCAAAAATTTTCCTGAATGTCGGGCACAGTAATTCGTTTTTCATCTACAGCCTCAACGGGTGGTGACTTATTTAGTAACAACCGATTTAGTAACGCTACGTTTTTAGTAACTACGCTTTTAGTAAGACGAAAATGCACTTTTAGTAACACGGTAATACGCTTTTAGTAACACAGTTTTAGTAACTACGCATTTAGTAACAGCACATTCAGTAACTCTCATTCATTGCGTGCACTTTTAGTAACGACCATTTTAGTAACTTTTGATGCAGTTTTAGTAACTACGCATTTAGTAACAAAAATGCACTTTTAGTAACAATTAAAAATTTGACAATTTCGTAAAACCGGAGGAACGCATAAGGCGCACTGTATTTAAGGTGATCAGGGATAAGCTTAGCGCTGCCATCGCGCTGTGCCTCGAACGTGCACGCTGGTTAGTTCTTCCATAAACAGAGAAGAAGATTTCCCGAAACTACGTTAATATTCCCCGCCATGCTTTTATTCGCAATGTAAAGCAAGCGACGTTAAAAGCAATGGACTACACAGCCCGGACCAGGTGGCGCAGATGCCATCGAAATTAACATTAAGCAACGGAACATAAGGGGCAGACGATAAGGGCAAAGACAAGTTGTCAAAGCGAAAAGAAACACCGAAAAGGCATCGGCAATGATGCACTGAACAGACTTAGATGAGCTTAGAGTGACTAATGTGGGAAAACAATTAAGTGATAACGGAAAAGAAGACAAAGAAAGATAACGCGCAAAGAGACTCCAGTTTAGGACAAGCGTCGAATGAAGTCAACTATGCGTGAGCCACGGCCTGGACGAAGAGCACGGCGCCCGGACTCGGATGCCGGAGTATTGTCGATGGCACTGAGTGGCTGCGAAGCGGTGGCCTTCTGGCTGAGCTGACTAGGCAGCTGAACCTCCTCTTCCTGCTGTGCAACTTTCTGCGGCTCCTCACGGCGCACAGCTTTGTTCTTCTGCAGAGCGGCGAGCGGTGCGACGCCGGCGGAGCGCTTACGCGTAGTGCTCGGACCAGCCGGGGCACCGCCGCGTTCTTGGTTGCCACGATGCATTGCAGCTGCTAAAGATGAGATTCGTTAAAGTTTGTCAATAAGGTCTCCTTACTCTGCGCGGGAGCTCGGAGCGGCGTGGACGCATGCGAAGGACCTGCGCGTTGCACAGTCGTTACCACTGGAGCAGAGCCATGCAAAGTAGTCGGTTCGTTGTTTGCACTGCGACGCACATCGACAGGGATTTGGCGTGGGAGACCAAACGGAACCGAAGCCACTGTGCGAGCGTAGCCAAGAGGAGCAGGCAAAGGCTGGGCGACGACAGCATGAGCACGGCCAGGAGGAGGTCCAGCAGCTTGAGCACTCACAGGCTGGGCGTCGAGAGCTTGAGCTCGGCCAAGAGGAGATGCAGCAGCTTGAGCACCAGGCTGGGCGACGACAGCCTGAGCACGGACACGACTAGGTGCAACAGCTTGAGCACGGCCACGTGGAGGAGCAGCAGCTTGAGCACGGCCAAGTGGAGGTGCCGCAGCTTGAGCACGGCCAAGTGGAGGTGCCGCAGCTTGAGCACGGCCATGTGGAGGTGCCACAGCTTGAGCGCGGCGAGGTGCAGCAGCCAGAGCATGGTCAGGCTGAGCTAAATTAGCGAATCAGAAGCTGATAACACCGTCCGTTTTTACCTTCGGGGACGTCGGGTAGTGCCGGAGCAAGAATTTGCGCATTGCGAGGAGGCTGTTCATCTAGGTCGCCCTGTCCAGCGTGCTCCGCATCGACGTTTTCGCCGTCTCCTTCGGCTGGGGCCTCGCCCGGGAACTTGGCCTTGCACAGATGATACTGCACTGTTCGCATGAAGTCGATCAAACGACCGCCGCCTACATACTCGTCGTATTGCTCTACCAGGTTCCTTAGCGCCGCATCAGTGGCAATATGCTGAGGGCGTCTTCCACGGCGGAGCGGCTCGTTAGGAAAAAGCATCACCCTAAAACAAGGCTTTTAGTTGGGCATCGGCATTCTTATACGGTAGCCTACCTTTGCAACGCCTGCCTCGACCTGTCTTCGTCGGTCTGCATGCGGTAGATGAATTTGTCCAGAGCACAGTGCGCCTTGGGAAACATCTCTCCGAACTGCCGGTTCCACGCCTCGATGGTGTTGTTTGTGCGATGGAAGCCTTGCAGAGCCTCGAAGTGGCAGTTCCATTGGCCGATGTTCGCAACGCGAGGTGCCTGCCATCTGCCCTGACGGTCACGCCGACGCACGTAGTTGTCGCGAACGTAGTCGCAGAAACCTAAATAACTCTTAAATATATCATTAAAACCAATTTATTGCTTAGCACCTTGCACCGCCTCATCGAAATTTGCATCGATTTCACCGTTGGCTATGCACGCACGCAAGGCAGCGACGATTTCATCGAATGCTTGGCTGACATCGTTCGGGTGCACAAAGGCCATGGCACCGAAGCAACGCAATAGCTCGCGAGCCCTGCCGTTACCACGGTAGAGCAACGTAAGGCCCTTAGAGGCGATGTTGCGCCACAAGGCTTGGCTATAGTGGAAAAGACAGCCACGCATTCGAGCGGCAGGGTAGAGTGCGCGCCATGCCGTGATTGCTGCGGCCTCGAAATCTAGAATGTTCGTGCATAACCAGCAGCACGGGATTTTTGTGCACAAACCTGTCATGATGCTTGTCGGCGCCGCGTCTTCAAGATGAGCCTCGCGAATCAAGGCACGGAGCGCACGGAGATAGGTGGCTGTGGTGCGGTTCGGTAGAAGCATATAGGCAGCGCAAATCGCTGAATGGTCGTCCCGCAACGCGTGCACCGTGTAGAGCTGTCCGAACTGAGGCGGGGCTATGTATAATGTGCCTGAAAGAAACATAGTGTACAAGTTGCAAACGAACGTTTTTACCGTCAGAGCCCCAGTCGCGGGCCTCGCGTAGGCTTTGGATGCCGGTAGCCGACGCAAAGATGAAGATAGGGGGCTGATCCGGCTCCGTCCGTCTAGAGTCCCACAAGCGTGCAAGATGCGCACACGTGGCTTACCGCTTGCATTGCCGGGCTTTGCTCGTGAGTGTGCTCGAGTCCGGGCCTAGTTCGGGTAATAACGACCGAGCCAAAGTCTGACACGCCACGCACAGCACAAGTCTGATACTCGCGGCAACGCCAGTACTGCTTCATGCCGTTCTGGGACACTGTGTGCCGTAGCCATTCATCGCCGTTTGCACTGACGACGACATCGCTTCGTTGCTTTGACGCGACAATCTTCGGCAAAGCTTGAGCTGCGTTGCGCGGGACCTGAGCTGCTGGAGCATTGCCTGCAACGGCAGCTTGGGCAACCTCGACGTCATGCTCGTCGTCCGCCTCTGCTTCCAAGCCTGCTGCGACGTCTGCAAAGAAAAATGTTAAACATGGTGAATAAAACAATAACTTGCCCTTTTCCTTATTTTGCAATGCTTTAAGTTAGCATAAACCTCACCATTATTGCCAAAAGAAGGACATGTAAGTACTTACCCTGCAAGGCCTGCATTGCGATGCCGAGAACAAGGATAGAACGCAAGACACCAAGCAAAGCCTAAAGATTATTGTTAAACGGTTAAAGCATAAGGTGTTAAAACAGTCTTAATACTACTTGGCAAAGCAATAAACATTAGCAATGGTTTGCCAAGCAAAGATTAGACGAGCAAGGATGTGGAAACTATGCACTGCCAATAATACGTTGCAAAGCAAAAGAACTTACAGAAACGTCCAGCAAAGGATGGCTTTCACAGCAATAAAGGCCTACTGATGCGCACTGAGTAATCACAAGAGGCAGGAGGACGCAGAAGCGCGTCGTTTGGTCTCTGCAACGAAAATGCTCAGAAGGTACCGCAGCGCTTGGCGCGAATTGAAACGAGGCAACAAATGACACCTAAAGATAATGGAAAATTGCATTGCATTAAATAAATTATTACTTGTTACTAAAAATGCACATTTGTTACTAAATGTGCAGTTACTAAATGTGATGTTACTAAAAGCATAGTTACAAAAAACGACTGTTACTAAAAGCGCATTTATTATTACTAAATGTGTTGTTACTAAAAGTGCACAATTACTAAAAGCGTAGTTACTAAAAGCGTAGCGTTACTAAATCGGTTGTTACTAAATAAGTTGGCAGCCCATTCAACGCAGAAGCGCTCTTTTTGTACGTTGACTACATCTTTTCGCACCGTGACAACTTCACTCACGTTGTCTTTCGTGCGTGTTAGTCACCGCGCAAGGAGGGGAGTAGTACACGTCCGATCAGACCGGGAATGACTAACATTTGTCAGGTCGGTTAAGGCTGCCTCTTCCGCCACAGAGGCTTGTCCTGCAACAAGTATCCAGTTGCGTCACGGTAAAATCGACCCTCTTCATTTCATCCTGGTCTCCAGAAGACATGTCGCATTCGATTCTACTAGCGCCGAACGTTCGCTCTACCCTATAGTCTCGTTCGCGGAGCTGAATTCGTCTTTGCGGTGCCGGGACGACGGAAACAGTCCTCTGAGAATCCTCGTGAACGCCGTGTTTTTGTACATAAACCACACGCTTGAAGTAGTCACCACTTTGCGCAAAACGCAAGAAACTACGGCTTAAAACTGCTCAGAAATCGGAAGCGGATTAGGTTCATATCGCAAAGCGCTAGCGGCGCTTCCGGTGCTTAGTGAGATACTCTGCGCTGGACGCATTCGGGTGACATTTGCTGGTAAGGCATACGCTATACCGTATGCCTTTTAGCGCCGGATTAGGAGGCGAATTCCGTGAGCAGGAATGGATTGGAAGGCCAAGTACTCGGTTCCAGTGCTCTGGGGTGTACAAGCTGAGGGGCGCTGTGTGTGAGAGATGGCCGTTTTATGAATATCGTGGCGTTTGCCTCTGAGTGTATAGGAAGGATGATAGTTAGGTGGCTAATGCACGCCAGAGTTTCGCGCCTTTTGTTCTTAAATGAATCTATATCCCACGCACCAACTTCCCCTAGACTTTTAGGGTAGCATTCGAGACCGAAGAGTCGATTGAACACACGTAGATCGAAGTAGTACGTTATGTTCCTATGGCCTATCAGATGTCCCTTAGCGTACTCAACCTAGACTGTTTGGTTGTTAGCTGAGGGTATGCATGAAAACATTCATGGCACAATCGCACAGTGAGATAGTTTGTTTACTTTGCGAGTCACTTCAGCGTACGAAATGGCTTCCTCCGTCGAAGGTTGAGCCCGTACGATGGCCTCATCCTTCGCCGTATGTTGGCTTCGATGGTGCCGTCGTGCTTGATCACGACGGCGTTCAGCGGCAGCTTGTGCCTGCAGTTCACGGGCGTAAAGAAGCAGTTGTGGTCGTAGCGTTTCTTTGTGGACTTTGCTCTCGTCACGACATCGTTCAAAAGAAGCATGACGCCAAAGAGGTTGAGCAGCAAGGTCGACATTATGCTTGAGCTACCTGAATACAATTCTTGGGAGTCGAAAGACAGAGGCTCATAGCGAGTTTGTAATGTCTGCGAAAGTGAGCAGCGCACGACGATATATTTGCATAGACACCGAATGTGCTTAGTGCAACTGACAGCTAGTAAATCTATGGAAAGGGTTATTTAAACGACCCAATGGCGGATCAAAGTGACGTATTTTTGGTTATTGGGACTGGTATGTGCTCTTCTAAATTCGAAAAATGAAGGTACCCTAGTCATCACTATCTGTCACTAACGGGAAAAGGATCCATTTGTACTTGCCACTAAGCAGATCAGCTTTGCCTATTTCCGGAAGCTCGGAAAGCCGCCGCTGTGACCTCAATTGACACTTTCCGAACAGGCACCGTAGTCCGCTTCTTACGCCGCTCTCATGCTTCGTACGCGAATGCTGGAACGACATCGGAATCAGGGGCGGTCTTCCTTAGAAAGCACCACGTTAAGTTCTCTAGACGGCTTAAAGTCGAACATTAAGCCGGAGTTTCCCTAGGGAGTTCTTAGCGTGCCTTAATGCCAGCTACATGAAAGAGCAAACTATTGAGCCGTTTAACTATGCCGATGTTGACGAGGCACTTTGACGTGACTAATGCGCTGGTCACGCTTTTGTATTCGCGCAGAAGTTTATGGTAAACGTTTTAGAGAGTGGGGTTCAAGTCGCCTGTTATTGTTATGAGTGCTACGAGTTGCGTTAGGTCCGGGGCGCTCTGCCAAAACTTTCCTTATTGTTCCGTTAGCTCGCTTAAACTTTTCCGCTCCCGTTCCGTGTTTAAATGACCATTTCTACCATTTCGTTCTCCTTTTCTTGTAGCTCTTTGAAGCTCCTACGGGATCTAACCCTGGAATAACCAAATCCACCGCCAGTAAGAACGTTCAGGAAGACGTGATTAGCTCTAGCGCGGCAAATGCCGTCGTCGGCATTCACGGCACTCAATGTTGCACTGCGACTAGGGCTGGGAGAAACTTTTTTGAGCACCGGGACCGGTACGAGTGTCCGTTCCAAATTATGACAGAGTCCGAGCGACTATTTTCCGCTGGCGCGGCTATCTATACCACATTAGCCGTAGCATTTCGGCAGATACTTTCCAAAAGCTTCTCTTTCTCCCTCTCTACACGACTATTTACGGCTTCAGCGGGCGTAACTTTACAAATTAGATTGCATTCGTTGTGGGTAAACTTAACACTAAACGTTGAAATGAAGCCGGTACCAGGTGATAACCGATACCGCTACCCCCAGCCCTGACTGCGACTACACACTACACGACGGATGGCCGCACAATGCGCTGTAAATGTGATACAAAAGACCGGAAGTGTGCCCATACAAATGTCAGAAGAGCGGGACCTACGCCAACACGCATCCCGACGACGACGAATACTGTAAACCTGCCGCCCTGTGGCTCTTTTATGCGTACGACTACATCCACAGCCTCCCCCCGCTAATTGTTATTTGTGACGACTTTGCCCTTTCCTCCGGATTTTGCACTGACTACCTGTGACGTTCTTTCTTCTTCCTCTTTGTTGCAAAGGTGCACTCCTAAGTACACATATTTCGAGTTCGTAAGGCTCTTCCCGGTACTGGCCTTGCTGGCGCACTCGTTAAACTGCGCGTAAGAACAAATTACAATGCGTAATGACAACTCCGGACGCCCGATCCTGCGCTGTACAGTCGAACCGTTGTGACCAATGGCTCAGAACGTTCTCAAACAATGTTTGGATGACATTAAGGGTTCCGCGTGACACATCCCGGTCGGAAAGCCGGACTGGAGGGAAACCCCCGGACCGAAAGCCGGACCGTAATGTACGGCAAACGGCTGCGGTCTAGCAGGGAAAGAGGTCAGGCCGCCAGTCCCCAGCTGACACTTAGTCCGCGCTAAGTGTAATACAGAATTTTCCTACAGATGCAGTCCATTACTCGCTATATACAAGCTCAACCGTCGTCAATTGTTGGCTGTGTAGGGCTTTAAGCGAGAGCTCGTACCGCAATGATTTTGGTCTACCTAGCTTTGTAGTTTGCACTGTACTGTTAGCCTGAAAGCGTCTCCTTGCTCTCGGTTTGTCCTTGGGAGCCGCTGGTTTTTCAAAAAGTGCGTCACACCCGCTAGGGACACAAGAGCCATTTAGGAGGTGTTTTATGCATAAGTCCTAACGTAACGATAGCCGACGAAGAAATCGTTGTTCACACGGCACACTAACTGACCTCTGTTAGTGATGTTTAGCCGCTTAGTGCCGTTCGCATCCCGGAGAATGGGCACCTGGAAGTCCTGAATGGAGCCGAGAATCAGCCCTAGCACAGAGAGTAGCACGTGAGCGTGGTGCAGATCGTCGACTGCCACGAGCCGTCGCCCTCGCAAAACCTGTAGAGGCGCTCGCGGAGGGTCTCAGTGACCGCCGGCTTGTTGGTCTTGATGGTGAGGTCCTCGAGGGACTCGCTCCTGAACGCGACCTCTTGATGAAGCTGATGATGCACTTGTCCCACTATTTCTACGGTAAATGCGCCGATACTACAGTACAATTTCCTGAACTCCCGGTAGCCGCCTGGTTGCTGTTGTTTTCAGCAGCCGTCGCTTAAAGTAGCCCTAACAACATCTCTAGTGCGTGCTTCTCTGTGGTATGGAACCGCACCGTCCGTTACGGCCTGAGACCAGCAGGTTCCGGTTCAGCACTATCCACTGCGGTCCATGAGCAGCACACTGTGCATTGTGGTTCTGGACCACACTCGTGTTCACTGCGGTCCGGGATCACACTGCACATTGAGGTCGGAGACGACACATTCCATTGCGGTCCGGGACCACACTGTTCATTGCGGTCCACGAGCACGCTGTCCATTGTGGTTGCATATTCCATTGCGGTCAGCGACCACACTGCCCAATGCGGTCCATGAGCAGCACGATGTTCACTGTGGTCCACGAGCACACTCATGTCCACTGCGGTCCGGACCTCACTGTCCATTGCATACCGTGACCATACTACCCATTTGAGGTCCGGGACCACACCGTCCATTGCGGTCCGGGACCACACCTCCATGGCGGTCCGGGACCACACTGTCCATTGCGGTCCGGGACCACACGGTCCATGGCGGTCCGGACCACACTGTCCATTGCGTCCGTGACAACACTGTCCATTGCGGTCCGTGAGCACACTGCCCATTTGCGGTCCGGGACCACACACCACACCGTCCGTTGCGGTCCAGACCACACTGTCCATTGCGGGACATGACCACAATGTTCCATTGCGGTCCAGGGCCACACCGTCCATTGCGGTCCGGGACCACACGGTCCATGGCGGTCCGGGACCACACCGTCCATTGCGGTCCGGGACCACACCTTCCATGTCGGTCCGGGACCACATCGTTCCGGACCACCTTGTCCATTTTCGGTCCGGACCGCGCTGTCCATTTGCGGCCCGGGCGCACGCCGTCCATTGCGGTCCGGGACCACAGCGTTCAGAGACCACACCGTCCATTGCGGTCCGGGACCACACCGTCCACTGCGGTCCGGGACCACACCGTCCATTGCGGTCCGGGACCACACCGTCCAC
>JNEY01001055.1:44934-56770 GCA_020875895.1 Aphelenchus avenae
GCCTTGGCCCCCCCCCCCCCCCCGCCCTGTCCCCTGCAATCCAATGTAATTACGAGTCGGACCTCCTTTAAGGATTACATAATTTTTTGCTGAATTTTTTTTCTTTTTTTTGCGTTAAAATATTGACTTTGGGGGGCTTCCAAATGACCGCGGAAATGTGATAAGTATCGGTATCGGTATCGAATCTATACCGATACTATCGGGTTTTTAGTATCGGTATCGGTATCGGTCTCTAAGATTTCATCCCGCATCCCTGATAAAAGGCAATTTATGTTGTATCATTATGCAATCTTATACTGTAAATAGGTGTGTTGCGACAGAGAAAGCGAAGCTTTTGAAAGATACCTGCCGTAATGCTACGGCGAAATGCGGTGTAGATAGCAGAGCCACTGGAGTAGATGGAGCTGAAAGGAAACGTTGGTACCGGTACTGGTACCGGAATCCAGGGGTTTGGGTACTGGTACTCTACTGGTACCGGTGTTCCAAAAAAAAATTCGTCCCATCCCTGTCGTTCCCGCAGTGTATCCTCGTCTCTTGCGACGAGTTTGGATTAAATCCGAAATGCATATCACGGCTGTAAGCATGTACTTCCGCAGTGGCCCCTAGAATTGCTCTCTCGGAGCAGGAAACGGTTCCAATAAACGTCGACTGAGTTACATGCGAATTGCGGAGTGAACTGGTGTACAAAAAAGGCTGTAAGGAAGGATATTTCGTGACACTCGCCTCGCGCCTAAGAGCAGCCTCCGCGAGAACTACTCAATAGCCATGTTCAGAATCCGGCAGTTTTGCTAGTTTTTGACCAGCATCTCGCCTAAGGTACATCGAAGGAAGCCATAGTTGCAAAGGACAAGAATCTCTTCCTGAGAGTGCATTATTTGTGCCAACGTGCATGATTCGTTCTATGTCAAGTGACTACTAGTACCTAACTACGAGAACAGGCTCGACTAAAATTTTGTGCCAATGAAATTGTAGTCAGCGTGTAAAGCCAAATTAAGACTTGGCTTCAAAAATAATATTCCTCATGCGTTGTTAAAAGACACATCACGCTATTCTATGCAGTCAGTGACGGCACGAAAACGCCTCAATCGGTGTACGGGACGTCGGTAGGTACCGCCGAAGCGTAGTCGAGATTGCAGGGCTGAGTGCCGCCGTTCTAAACGAGGTATCGGGGTCGGTTCCTTGTGAGATGAATGTGAAGCTATAAATTGTGTGCGCACCATGCTAGACGAGTCCTGTATGCGCACCTCGACTTTGGATCGAACGCAGGAAATGCTCTCGCACTTGTAGGCTTCCTGAAGTATGCACTAAGTGTGCATTTGGAGTTGGACATGTCCCTCACCTGCAAAACGAAGGCACATGACTTCGCGGGAACGACAATTGTATCCGCGCGGGGTCCTCCATCATGAAAAACTGAGGTGTCCACGCCATGGTTGCTAACAACGTCCAGGAATTGCTGGTTTCGTGTGCCCTGAAATGCTCGCCGTAAGCGTCTTTTGATATTAAGAATTAAGGTTGTAATTATGTTCATAATCCTTCGTGCATAGCAGAGAACTTTTTTTCCTAATGCATTTTCTTAGCTTGCTAAAAACGGAAGTATACCGAAGCCAGTTCCGTTCCCGGTACAGCTACCGGTTGCCGATCCCTACTTATTTTGGCTGGTCGGCGTCTTCTATGGCGGCCTCGACGTTTGCGGTTTGTTCACGAAGACACATTGACATACGTATTTTGATCTTTTGCACCGATCATGACAAGCACGTACGTGTACAATGCCGCTTCGTCCGAGAATATATCCCCTTGTGTACTTGTACTCAAAGAGCGACGCCACTGAGTACTTGCGATTATCGTGTGCGGCAACGAGAATCCATTCTTCACTCGGCTTGCACGTTAGAGCGTCAGCATTGCTGAAAATGTGTGCACTTGCTTGGAAATGTGTTTGGGTTTAGCTCACTTGCTGAAGCATCGACAGCTGACCTCGTGGCTCTGGTTGTCATTGCTGGTCCAGAAATGTTCGCGCCTTAACTTTGTCCAGTAGCGTCCGTGTCCGTCTTCAGTAAGTCGATTGTCCAGTCCGAGATCTTTGTTGTCAGCGTACAAGTAGCATCCTAGACGCATGGTCGCTGACCGTGGCGTTCCGTTTGTGTCGGACTAAAGTTAAGCTTACTTACTTGCAAGCCTGGACCGAATTTGCCCTGAAAGTGGCCCTGGCACTTCCATTCGTAAAGACTTTATCACACTGATGCTGGCATGAATGAAACGATTTTAGTGGGCAGTATAGCCATTGCCATACCACAATTATGGGCAATTTCTTCCGAAGCCAAAGGGCGGAACATGTTCAATCTTTTCGGGACTGTACGCCGACTAAGAGTTCTGTGAAATCGCCTTGACAATCTTCCTCTTCGTAAAGCAGAGCACAAGCAGTCGAGGAAATGTCCTTCCATATTGCGGGCTTTGGACACGCAGCCTTTGCCTCTAGCGCGCATGTTGCTACAAGCATGAAAAGCAAGCAGAAAATGGTCATTTTCCGTTCGCCTGCAGATCAAACGTGCAGTTGTCGTGCGAGGCTACGAGTTTTGGCCCTGACACAAGCAACTAAAAAGGCGAAAGTGCTTGTTATCGAAACCGGCTGTTGTTAAATGGCCGCTCCACCTGCTGAACGAGGCACTTCGCGATTGACATGGCAAGGCAAGAAAAAGACGGCTACTCGAAAAAAATACTAACGAAGGAAGCTTCGGCCTCCCTCTGGTACGAGTGAACTTGTAAGCCGTGCCGCATGACTTTTCTATTTAGCCATTTCTTTTTTTGATTCGACAATATTGTCGTGACCTCTATCAGTTTGTGGGCAACAATTTTGCTGCTAGTTGGGCAGTGAAAAGTTTTGAGGTTCTATACAGCCATCTCTCCACTAAACACACATCCGTTGTTTAATTGCCTTCCTTGCGTGAACGCCGTTTGTCGTTCAGCCAATGACAAAAGAACGGAACGCTGTGTATTCTGCCGCTGCATGATTAACGAAATACTTTCTCGGACATACGACCGTATATGTCTTCAGCTCTGTATGCAGAGCTGTCGGGCTTGCGGGCATTTCCATATGCAGAGCTGTCGGGCTTGCAATACACGTGGTGTCATGACGGACGTGCCTTTCTTCACATCTCGAGGTTTGCCGAGGACACACTCGCAGTATAAACTGTGGAGTGCATGCAACGTGGAATAATCCTCGACACGAAAGCTTTCGTCGCTAGCCTGTAGGGCTTTATGAAGTAGACGAAAGCGCAGATGTCGAATGTAGTATGAGTGCTCGAAAGCATCAAGTAAGCATTTCCAATAAAATGACCGCATGGCCAGGCGTAAGCAGCCGCAAACGCCAAGGCTCCCAGAGGCCAGAGTAAAAGAACGTAGCCGAGAAGAAGTTGGACCACGAAAGCACGCAAGTACATCATCTGAAGTCGCCTTGACTCGCCGAATGAATATCGTCGGACTCTACGGAGCAGAAGGTAAGTAAGGGCGAGGCCGAAGCTAAACTATTTTGTCATCGCCTTCGTATTCGTTTTTCAAACTAATTTGACCAACCCCTGGCTCCAAAAATCAGCGTCAGCTACTTGAAAAAAATCAAGTCTTATTTTGTAGTTGAAGTTTGGGCAGAACCCAAAATCTCTGGCTCTTTTAGGCGACATAAGCCATAATTTGCTGATTGCGAACCAGTCTTACCCGAAAAAGAAGACGCAGACGTAGCCGAGACTTTGGCAGAAGGTCTGAACCTCGGCATTCCTTGCAAACGCAAGTGTGCTTCCAGGTTCGTCGTCCGAGATCCCATAGCTGGCTAGCGCATTCGACGCGCTCCACTCATTTTGTCCGGCGGACACGAGCATTGGCAGACCGTAGAGGCAGTAGAAAAAGATGTGTAGAGCAGCATACATTGCGTAAACCCATCGGGACCTTTCAATGAAATCGCACAGTCGACCGGGATAAACCTGAACGATTACGCCAATGCTTCAAAGACTCTTGTAACAAAGTAGGTGGAAACCGACCTGAGAAACGCGATAGACGAACGTCACCGTAACGCATAAACAACAGTTTACGATTAGCACTGCAAACAGAACCAGGAAGTGGTATTCGAAACCAGGAGGCAAGGTAAGCCACTAAATACAGCACTTAGCACGTCTATGGGCGTATCGGAGCGGAGAAGGGAGTGAGAGAGGACAAACCATTATTTTGGGGAGGGGGGGGGATTCAACTTGGAATAAACCGCACGTACTGTTAACCCTAAACCATGGACCCAGAGTCAGTGATTTGTCCAGTCGAAAGGGTTCCGCATGGTTGTGCCTAGAACGTTATGCCTTATCGGGCAAGTGCATAAAAACATCCTCACGACCTAAAAACGTCTCAATCTGTGAACGACCCACCCGTATGCGCAAATATCATCCCAGCTGCTTCAAGTAGGGCACGTAGGGCATCGACTTACTTGTGTCTTAGCAGCGAGCACCGGCAAGAACAGCACTGGCTTAAAGAGGAAGAGCGCTACATCGTAGACATAGTCCCAAAAGATGCTATTCAGAACGTACAACCGATACTTTCGGATCGAGCGGACGCGTAGTATGAGCAGCAGCATAATCGGTACAAGCATCGTGCTGGTAGCGAACGATACGTCCAACACAGTTGACAGAAGCTTTAACTCGAACTGACGGAGAATACTAGCCAGCGACATAACGGAAAACTTCAACGTTCCTGCTATGCAGAGATGGACTTATGGCTCCCAGCGCGAATGCTTATCGGGCATGCTGCTTCGTCGACCAGCCAGATGGCAATTAAATTACCCAGTCAGACAGGTGTCTTGCGACAGAATTGGTTTTTTTTTCTGCTGCGTCCGCGCAAGATCTTATGGCTCGATTGAGACCTTCACGTCCCTTCTCCTGGAAGTAGCCGTTGGCGTAGTCGGAATCTGCCTTGTCGGCGAGCAGTAAGAGCTCCAAATCTTGGCGCCTGAAGTGCCAGCAGGCGTCTCGCAAGACCTCCGAAAGCATCATGCCGTACTAACATTTAGTCTGGAAGACAATGCCGCACAAGTCACACTGGTTCAACTTTGAACAAAAAAGCGTAGCCGCAGGCGAAGATGACAACGTGATTCTAGTTTTGAAGCAACTGTGGGAGGAAAATGAACAAGGTGTGGTTGTCAAAATGCGTTGAACAAATAACGTGCTTCCATAAACGTCGTTGAATTCGTGCTGGCACGCCAGCCGTTAAGCAGCCGTCAAACGTAGCTGCGATCCAGTAGGCTCCGCGCTCAGATGCGGGATGAGCCTACACGATCTCGTGACATCAGCATACTCGCCGATCTAGTCGAGCAAAAATCAATCGCCACTTAGCACTTCTCGCGTAAAAACTAGCCTCGTTACCTCCTCTATGGCCCACCCGGGCAAGACCGTTCGGGCAAACATTCACGTTTCGGCCCAACCCTACCTCTATGGAGTTTGCGCATATTTTCAGCAAAAACATGTTACCCATTGGGTTCCCGAGCGAATGCCGCTACTAGTGATCAACGTACGCACGACGAAAACAAACATGTTTTGTTTATAATAGTATACAAGCAGGCGATATTCAACAAAGAGGGTAAACGTCGACGCATTCGCCGAAGTGTTTATGTTTTCTGTCGGCACCAGCGCTTTCAAGATGCCTTCATTCCTTTTATTTGTTGTTCTGGCGCTGGTCCTTCGTACCCCACCCATCGATGCACGCATGCAGGCTTGATATCACATGTAGGCAGGAAACTTGCTCACTCTCCACGATGACACCCCATGTAACAAGGGACGCTATTTTTGCACTCCCCGCGAATTAATCTCCACAGACGCAATTTCACGAAATTCCGCCTTCATACCCGCTGTGGCGACGCACACGATTCGCGCTCGCTATAGCATGTAGGAAAAGCCATTAGTCCCCTCTTTACTTCTGGAGAACCTACCTCGAAATCCCACGAAATAACGAATGTCGTCATTTCCTTCTATGCCCGTTTGCTCCATTGCTTCTCGCAGAATCTGTTGGGTGGCCTTCTGCTTACTTCCGCCTCTGTCGCATGGAAGCATGCTATACCGTCACATCCTTCTATACCGCTATGGCATAGCGTGGCATTGTTGCGAAGTAGCGGTTTTCGCGAAATAATTTCTTTCGAAAAGCTTATCAAGCAAGTTCCGTTCGGAGTTAACGTTTGCTTAGCATCCGCCACAAAACATCATATGCAGATCTTTTAGATTTGTTCTCGTTCGCGTGAAAACCGAATTAATGTAAGACATGCTACACCTTTTATACGGTACAAGGCAGTAGATGGGGTTCCCGACTTTGTTTACTGGCCATTTTAGGCAACTTGAAGTTGCTTACCTACTTCCAAATCCTCTCAAAAGTATGGTGTCTTGCCTCCTAACACTAGAAACTATCCTTAAAAAGGCGAGAACGACAACAAATGAGAATTGCAAGGGTTTTACTAAAACAAAGTGATGATACTACAATGGGAAATATGTGACAAACGGCAACAATGTAAGCTTGGTGGGAAATGTGCATGAAGCAGGGTGTCCCGCGCAGAAACTCACTGCTTTTCGTCCATCGGCTTTCGTTCAACACCGACTGAATTATAGTAGTCTGTTTCGCAAATGCTGATGATCAACTCTTCCGAAGTGTTCGTGTTGAAGAACCGGCCTAGTTGACCGTTGTACGCATTCGCCCGGATCTTAGCGACATAGCGGTGAGTCGTCTTGGACTCGATGAAGTCCTGAAACGACGGAGCATCCAAGTGTTATGCCATGCCTTGCATACGCCCTCGGGGTCAACCTTTTTATTGCTCTTCATTTTCCCGATTTCATTTATTTATCAACAATTTTAGCTGATTTGTAGCTGTTTTGCTCCCGCCATGATCTTAAGCTGGATTTGTGCCAAAAACGCCTTTTTGGTAAAAGTGTAAGCCATACCCTACCAAGCCTACATGGCCTGCGACGAGTTTGAATTTTGGTTCACTCAACTTGCACGGGAAAGGCACTACGGCGTATGGGACTAAAAAGCTGGCCATGACAACCCTTAACAGTTATCCCAAGGTTTTTACTCGGAACCGTGCACTCCTTTTAATGGATGCGACAAGAATCAGGCCTAGACAACGGCCTGCGCTTTGTCCTGCCCCTAATAATCCTCTTCCTTCTAGCTTCGTTCTTGATGTTTCCTGCGCACACCGTCTTGAGTTCCTGGACGAGATGCTCGACGCCATCGTTGAGGTCATATTCAATCATTTCCAACCGTTTCGGTCCCTTGGAGTAACCGTCCGCATTGAGCCATTCAATGATTTCGGCAGCCGTTAGCGGGCTCGGATACCCATCAATCTCTAGTGAAACGCATTCCCGCACAGCAGGAAACGAGAGACAGGGCTGGCTGAGTTGCCCGTCGAAGCTGACATCGACGGACATGCGCTTGCAGAAAAACAGCTCGCTGAAGGCCCGCTCAAATAGCGATTGAGAAGCGAAATCCAACGGAGTGTCGATGTATCCGTCGCGCCAAGCGTCCTTGAAGGGAAGAATTGCTTCAAAGATGGTCTCGTCGAAGAGCGCATCTGCGAACCTAAGATACAGTGCCTCCAACACGTAACACCTACCACCTATGTGTGGGCATACATCCCAACATTCATAATATTCAAAGTTTTGACACCGATTGCCAGGCACAACCAAGCACACCGGGTTTTCGAAGACCTTAAGTTCTGAAGTCATCGTCGGTTTCCCTTGTACTTACGAGGGAATGTTTCAAGAGCATGCCGCAGGCGATCACAGCGCTTTACGGGCATTTCGGTAAGTGTAGACGTCAGGCAATAATTAGTTTCAGTTTTAGGTATAAGTTTTGCGTTTAAAATGGCCGAACTAAACAATCCTTGAACAAAAAATGTAGCGCAATTACCCCTAACCGGGCCTTCAGCCGGCCTTGGCCGGCTGACTTTCGACCAAGAGGCCCGGGCATGGCCCTGTGAAAAAAACTTACCACAGACAACCAGCACGACCAAACCGCATGCGGCGGCCGAAATCGTCGTTGTCCTCGCAAAAGTACTTGCTTCCCTTTGTAGGAACAAAGCTGTATCCGTGGTGCCCACGAGCACAGACGGTCTTGAAGTATCGGAAAGGTCCATTGGCAAAGTCGCGAAGGATGATGTCGCGAAATAAAGCGTTAGCCAGCATTAGGGCGTCCAGATCATCCCTCGACAGCGCGCCGCAGACAACGTTTAGGAGCTCCACTGGAAGCATTTCGATAGCGCAGAAGTAGTGCGTAGCCGGTTAGCCGTAAACAAGTGAGCATAGACTGCGGAAACGGGTGCTAGTCACTGCTATAAATAAGGTTGAATTTAATTTCTGATCATGTCCTTCTAAGCAAACTCAGTACGCTACTGCGAACCGACCTGCATCTTGAAGTGCTCCCGCGGTCAGCGTTCGACTTCTGAGGGACCTGGCATACTAAACGGGTTTCCAAAAAATTGTTCCCCGACCGTTCCAAGGGCGCAAGAACAACTGGCACTATTTCGGCCATAAGGGAACAAGACAGGAAACAGAACTTGTTTCGGACTGTTCAGTCCCGGGTCAAAGTCGTTGAGCCAATCACTTAACTGCATGACATTCCCACATGGACTGAGTTCGGAGATTCTCTCTCTTTGCCTACTAAACATGTGACGTTGGTTATTTAGAACACGACCACTTGCGGCTTGTTTTGGACTAGGGATGGAACTTCCGAAAATTTGAACCGATTCCATATCCGAACATTGGAAATTTACCCCGAATCCGTAATTACTAAATAAATCAACGAATTTCCGACAAATCCGCGTCCGAAGCTGAACGGAAGCGAAGTCATATAGCAGTGGCAGCTAGCGACGGGCAGTTCTACCTAAGATTTTACGAGGTGGGACCATCGCCAGCCAGGCTCGCCGCATTGGCACCGTCGAGAAGTCAGATAAATTTTGACTGAAATGGCGAAATTCTGTTGGCGGCTGCTGGCGTCAACCCAGACCTAACCCTGACAATGAACGGGTTCAACCGTGACATCGGTCACTGGACGCAGGTAAGGACGGGTTTCTCTTCGCAGGGGCTCTGTGAATCACTAGATCTATCCACCTATGAATCATCGTCTAAACCTCACTGTATTTCATAAGGGTCCGGAGAGGCAACATCATTAGGTACACCTCAATCAAGGGAGAACTCCCATCGTTTTCCGTAGACGTATGCAACGCTTTGCCCCATTGTGACAAAGAAAAACGCCAGACAGCGCAAGTGCAACATTTTTGAACTAGCCGCTTGGCGCGCTTCGCGCGCCGCGCGTCTAGGAAATGTTCCTTTACGACGGGGGAAGACAACATGGACCGTATTTCTGTCAAATGCGGCATGTCTGAAAGGTCATAGGGGATCTGGGGACCAAAAATGAATAATGAGTTGTAATCAGCTCATCAAGGGCTTTCATTTGAGGTATAACCCGAGGTTTTACCAAACATCGAAAACTCGCCATTTTGGGGGTTCACCCCCTTTTTGGGGGTCCAAGGGGGTCTGGGGACCAAAGTGAAGAATGATTTATAATGAGCGACGATATGTAACTCGAAAAAAAAATATTTCTATCCGGCCGGAATTGAACCCCAGACCTTCAGAATGGTACGCCAGCCACTTACCACTGCGCCAAAGGCCGAAAAATATCAAAATTCACAATTTTCAAAAAATCATAAAAATTCGGAAACACAACGGATTCGTCTGAAATTTGAACTTGATTCGCAGTTATTCAAGGGCTATCGAATGGTACCAAACTCGAGGGGGTTGCTTGAACTTTTTCTTCCGGTCCCGAGAGCCGATTAGGGTTGTATGGATGGATTTTTGATATCTTGGACGATTTGTGGAACCCCAATATCCGGATATTTGATCCATACAAATCCAAGGGCGTCGTGAGGGGGTAAGGGGGGGGGACCAAGGCAAATTTTTCTATTTCAGAAAAATGTGATATTTTGACCCGTTTTGCTCAAATTTCCGATTAATTTTGTGAAGTAAGAGTAAAAATCGCGTTAACGGCGCCTGCGGCGGGCTATTTTAGGTAAAAATGCTCTAAAATCACCGTTTGAGTGTCAATTTTTCCAAGGGGGGGGGGGGGATTTCCAAGATTTTAGTCAATTTTCCAATGATCTTTTGATAGCTATACCAAAAATTCGCTCAGGTGTCGCCTGCGGCGGGCTAATTTATGCAGAAAACCTCTAAAAATAGTGCTTAAACCAGGTCCCCTTGCCTCAGCATTTGGGATGAAGATGGTCGGAACATTTCTTGGAAGTGTCAGCCATGCAACCAACTAACGTTGGGCATGCACCTGCTTCCGCCGTTCGCCGCCCTTGACCTTGCACTCACATATGGCGCACACATTTGACCGCGAACTGTGGTCAATAATGGTCAGTAGCGTCCCTTCCCGAGAGCTGAACATCGTAATGTGTCGTGTCGCATGTTGAATCGTCTTTCGTGGGAGTGTGTGTGGTCAAGCGAGTTTTATAGGACATTGTTTATTGTCTAAACTATGGAAAGAACGAGAGCACGTTTCAACATGTATACGTCGTCACTACTTATACTTCTCTCGCTTCAGCGGATATGACGACAAGGGCTTGGCAATTCCGAACGTTGACTATCCTCCTATTTTCACAGTCCACACTTCAACGCCCGCTGGAAGAAGGTATGACGCAAGCATTGTACGAATCCGAGCTAGTTGTTTTTCACCTAAGTTTGATTCCAGGCTTTAACGCAAAGTTAAAGTTTCCAGGTGCTTGTTTTTGGCGCGGCGAGCAAAATTTAACGTACCATAAACTACCAAATTCTAAGCTAACACCTCATCATCCCTCGAGCCGCAAAGTTTATGTCGTTTTTGGCAGAACCAAGTTTTTTTTAGTTTGGACGTCAGTTGGATGAGAATCAAAAATTTTTAAGCAGTTGAAAATATCATCTTCCTGGAAAATTTGGCTCTGTACAATTCTGACTCCCGCGGTTTCTATTTAGGTAGTTTACGGCATAGATGAAAAGGTAAATTCCGGCATTTTTGGTGCCCCTAACTTTTTGGGACCGAGATCGACGAGCCCTATGGGGTATGCAGCTGATCGTCCCTGCATTTATTAGCAAGCCTTACTTAAGTGGGTGAGCTACATAACGGAACGATCATTATCTTGCGATGCCTCTGGCGAAGCGAGTACACCGAAAAAATGGCCTTCCAGTGGCAAAAGTTCGACCAAAAAAGCGAACGTCTCCGACCCAAACAAAACCTCCAGAAAATATGTTCAGACCTAACCTTGCCATCTGGCTATTGGCTCTTCTTTTATCGAATCAGATAAAGACGTACGAAAAGACACTCTAGCCCTGATCAACGCCACGTGCGCGTCGAACGAAGTGATGGACAAATGTGGCGGTCACGACACGTACTGCCACGTCAGCCCGCCTCCAATAGGCGTCCACGAGTGCCGTGCGCCAGCGTGCGTCTGCGCCGAGGGCCAAGCTCGAGAACGAAACGGGACGTGCGTCCGCGTTGAGGACTGCGCCGCGCCATGTGGGCCGAACGAATACCTCCCAAGACACTGCGAGTCGATGTTCACCTGGGGAGGTACCTGTGAAGAGCCGGCCGTTATGCAAACTATGGATTGCGGATGGTAAGGAGCTGTCTCAAAATGCGTCAGACCACCTTTTTACTCCCCCCCCCATTTCAGAGCACAGTGAGCAGTTGGCTGCTTGAAAGAACGTCTTTAAAACCATGTGTTATCCCACATTTTTTTCAGTATTATGAAAATAACCCATTGTGGGTAGAGATGGCGTCGACACCCCCCCCCCCC
>JNEY01001056.1:0-28351 GCA_020875895.1 Aphelenchus avenae
GAGAAAGTGCGACACTCGGTGATTGTGAACGTAGCTTTAAGCTTGCGCTGTGGCGTAATGCTAGCAATCAGCACGGAACAGACGCAAATCTGGCGCCCATTTCAAAACGATGCTAATGTTTACCGAATAATTGGCTATTATCCACTCAATTTGCACATACCCATTCATACTTAGTTTACACCAAAAGATTCGGAAAATCGGTCCGATTTTCGAAATCCAAATCCAAATCCGAAGCAAAATGACCGATTTTCCAAATCCAAATCCGAATCCAAATCCCCAGCCCTGGTACGGAGGCTTAAGACGGAACGGAATCGGTACGGAGGGTTATCCGCCAATGTAAATTACCATACATCATTAGTTCCTTCTAATCGTTTCGAATATCCCCTCTAAAATGCGCGTGTTTCAGTAGCGAAGACTCGGATGACCATGACTCGACCATCGACTACGCGTCCGAGCTCTATTACCTCGACGTGGTGATTCACGTCTGGAGGGCCGGCGAAGATGGAAAGATTCCTGCTGGACACCGTGTATTTCCGTTTTCCTTCACGCTGCCCACGAATATACCGCCGAGTTTTGAAGGTTTGAAGTGGACTTGGCGGGTACACCCTCGTACCGAAGCTCCGTTCCGTACTGACCCCTTCGTACCGAACTACGTTCCCTAGAGAACGGCACGGAAAACGGAACGGCGTAAAAGGTCTTTTCTCGCGCCGTACTCGACTAGAACGGGACGGAACGGCGTCCGTTTTCGAGACATCCGAAACTCCGACCGTACTAGTGTCACGGAACGGAATACAGTTCGGCACGGCCCGCCAAGGCTAGTTAGTCGAACTATACACATTACAGGGAACCACGGCTTCATCCGCTACTACTGCAAGGCCACCATCGACCGACCGTGGTATAAGTTCAACGATCATGCGATCACAGTGTTCGGCGTGATGCCTTGGTTTGACCTCAACACACTACCGGACGCTGCCCGGCCCATGCTGAGGGAAATAACGAAAAACGTCGGTGTTCTGATGTTCAAGCATGGACGCGTTAGTGCTTCGGTACGTGATTGTTCCTCTTGTTAAAAAAGGTCGGCAACCGGGGCCCGTACTCCGTACCGTACTGACCCACCGCGTAGCGTGCTCCGTACCGTACTGACGCGAACGGTACCATGCTGATCCCAACCGTACCAAAAAGTACGTTACGGTACTGTACCGGCCGTAATGCGGTACGGTACGGTACAAGACGGACCGTACTAGCGCTAAATGTCGAGAAAACCGTATCCGTACCGTCTCCGTACTGACCGACTCCCGCACATAACTTAGGCTTGTCCTGATCAACCCGTACCTTACTCCGTACCGACAGTATGGTAGTTCGGTACGGTACGGTCGTACCACATGTACGATTGCCGTCATTTATTTGTTTCATTCTACAGTCATCTTTGATAGGTCACTATTCCGAAAACGGGCTTCGTTCCGGGAGAAGGAATGCCCGTTTCCTTCGCCATTTCCAATACCTCTTCCAAGGAAGTCAAGTGCCTTGAGGTCAAGCTTATTGAGCACGTTGTCTACCTTGCTTTTCGAAATGGTCGCCGCCTCAAGAACCCGCATGAGAGCTGCACGCAGGGCAAGAGTCGCGTCCATACTAGAACGCTCATAGCGTCGAAGGACGAAGTATGCGTCTCGGCTCATTCATCCGCCCAAGTGGACCGAGTGCTGAGAGTTCCGGCTACCGTTCCGAGTTTTAACATCTGCCCCACGTTGATCGTGTCGTACTACGTGAAGGTAAGCAGCTTCTTCGCAAGAGACAAGCAAAGTTACCTAAGCTTAAGAATCATCTTTCGAACAAAGTTCTGAGATTTGTCATCAAAAGGGCCCAGATTGCTCGATTTTTCAATCGTGAGCCTACCACAGCTTTTATTTTTCTTGTTTTCTCGAAATCCTCGCATAAAAAGAAAATTTCTGATAAAAAATTAAAATTTCCGGAAATGTTCCGCTGTCAACTCTTCTTTTGTGTAGGTGAAACTGGTCACAAAAGGCCACTTGGGCAACGAAGTCGTAGGAGAGATTCCGATTCTAATCGGCACCGTCCCAGTGCGTCAGCCGCTTGCAACGAATGCGTCAAAATTCGAAGGCGAACTCGTGCCACCCGCACCATCCGCTCCTCCAGCAGGTATGTCTGGATCGAAACCTGGTGTTGCTCTTCGTGGCCCTGATGATAAAGACCTCGCAAAACTGTGCCTTCTTTTGACGGTTAAACCCGTATGATACGGGGAAACCTTATTTTCCTTAAATGTAGGTAAATTCTTTAGCCTAAATAGGACTAAAGTTACTAAGCTACAAAGTGACTATAGCCTAAAAATTATGCTTTTAATGTGATTTTAGACGTTTGGATCGTTTTAGCCTTTGATGACCCATTTCAGGGCCCAACCGTGACTCTTAGCCACCTCGTCTTCGCTATCCTAGAATCCTACATACCTAAGCCCCTGTTTAGACGTACCGCCTCCTGCTTATGCGGAGTCGGTGTTTGGCAAAGGGACAGTGCTTGGCGGCAAGGACGAAAAGCCGCCGGAGTACACGCCGAAGTACGTCTACTACAACATGTAATGGATGTGAAACCTCTCAGTTGCGAAAGCAGTGTGCTGCGTTCCTAATCGAATCCGGAAGTTTGTCATAAAATGTATTTATGGCTGCCCTACGGTCATTAGACGTTGCCGCCACACGCTTGCTAGTGGTGGAATTTATTTTCGACGTCGTCGTCGGTGCATTTCTCTGCGCCCGACAATAGCAGGAGGACTTGACGAGAGAGTCCAGCAGGCGCATGTATCAGTATCATGTATCCAGCCTTGCCGACCCTCAGAAATCAGCGAGGATTCTTTCCGGGGGCGTCCCCCCCCCCCCCGAACGCCGCTTCCTCCATTCCGCACCCCACAGGCTTCCGAAACACCGAAGATCCTGCACGGGTTAGCATAAAATAAGACTGTCTTGGTTCTAGATGCTTTTGTTTTGAAAATCCACATTTTATTTTTGCTGCTACGTAAAGACAAGGAAAGCCGGGAAACCATTCATTCGTTGCGTTTATGCATGCGTTGAAATAGTTAATGCTGCACGTTTGCTGTTGGCGTTTTGGCGTCCGTTTCCTTGCTGAACCTGTCCTGATTCGATCTGTTTGCGGAATTGGTCAAAGTGGAGCCGCTGTTGCTCACTCGCGTCGACGACGGCTACCGTTCGCTTGGCACGTTTCACGAAACACAAGACGATCAGCAAGGACAGTGGCGCTTGTAGAAGTGTCAGCTAAATGTTTCGTTCTAAAGGATGATTCCGGGTGGTTTTTTTTGTAAAAGCTGACCCTGCGTCTTCACCGACCCGCGGCCTCAAGGGGAGCGTACAGAAAATTGGTCAGCTTGACATGGGGTCAGGGCATTGCTGACGTAAGCATCGGCGAGCGTCAAAAGTTGTGTGTTTGGCGCGTCGCTAGGCGCTGCCAGAGCAAATTTGCTCTTCTTTCTTAAAGTTTCGATGGTGTCGCTGCGGCGGTCCTTGTTCTCCGAACTTCGACCCTTATTGCGTGTTTGCTATTTTGCATTTCGAACGTTTTATAAGAAAATTTTTCTGGGTTGTTTTTTTTGCTCAGGCTGGCAAGGGGGAATGGGTCAGCCCGTATTTGAAACCACGAGGAGAGGATGTCATTATCTACATTCAAACGGTAGTAATTTAACGTTTGTTCGACAAGCTTTTTATTCGTGGATGCACGTGATCCGCGAACTCGCGCTCCGAACCCAGGCGAGGATCGCACGAAAGGAAACGAGCCCGAGCTCGAAACTCTGCTCTATAGCAGGCGAAAAATCGTACGTACCAGCGAAGCCGCTTCGTATGCTGCCAAGGCCATCTGTGGCCCGACGGTCGACTTGAGAATGAATGCGGTTCCCAAATATGCGATGAAAAGACCTCCATTGCACAGACCGAGAGGAAAGACGAGTCGCATCGTAACGCGAATATTCTCACCCAGCTGGTAGGAATGACTGAGAGAATAGCTCTTCGAGACTCTAAAGTGATCGATCTTCATGCGCTGGCGACAGCCATTGGACGATGGCTATGGCTTAGCACCGGAATCACTTTAAACGACAATTTTTTCTGGACGAGCCCAAACTGGCGCGTCCAGAATAACTCAGAAATGATGCTAGGAATTGCGACATTTAGCACTAGGTAATGAACCACTGCTAGCGCTATAAAATTGTCTTATGTTTGTTTATTAAATTTAAATCTTTGTAGAATTTCGCTGGATTACTCTTAAGTTTCTGGCCGCCACATTCGCCCGATTTTCCAGTTCATAATCCCGATTTAGCACAAAAAATGCTTTGGTCCCTCCAACGTCTAGCTTCGCCCTTGGGTCAGTTTGAAGAGACCGAGTCGAATGTTAAAAAACCATTGTTTTTAGAATTTTTGAATAAAAGCAATACAATACCATGAGTTCAGTGACATGACATGATACGTACGGTGCTTTCGCTACTTCGAATTTACGCAAGATACGTCATTGGAACTGATGATATAGGAATATTAGCGCTGACCGGTCCGTGCTTAAACCCGGAGGGCCCGGCCACGCTGTAGCCGTAACTGGCACGATGGTGCTTAAGGCTGGTCGGCCTACCTCTTCAACTTCGCGCTGTTCACGAATATTAGTGCGATGTCGGCGATACATGTCAGGAGGTCGAGCACCACAACGGTGTTATTAACAAGGCCGGTAATGATGCGAATCCGGTCGGTACTAACATAGTAGAAGGCTATTTTGGTATCCATGTCCAGGTCGACTAGGATGACGTTTACCAGGTAGACCATGTAGAAAGCGGCCAGGAGAAACTAAAACGTTAAGGAAAACATACTGAGCATCTTTTTTCTACTGTTGTCCTCCGCCGAGCCGAGGTCTGTTCGTCTACTAGTACGTGCTCCATCTCTTGAGCCGTAACCTACAGTACCCTATGTACGTACAAAAGACGGTACGAAGCAGCTATACGGTACGTTTTCTCGTAAGGATTGGCAACCGGTAGCCGTACCGTGCTAACCCTTCCCGTACAGTACCGTCACGGTACTTAATACGGTGCTAAATATGATGATAATAACTGCAGCTGTATTGTACTGGACGGTGAACCCCTCCGTACCCCCACACTGAATCGACACCGATAGTAGCGTATTTTTAGTCAAAAATGGTAGTTTTCATTCTAGCTTCAAAAGGCAGGATGTTCCGTTACGGCTCTTTATACAGAGGCGAAAATGTCCTTGGAGACGCTTTGGCTTCGTCACATAATGTTTATCCGGTGCGCCTTCCCTCGCTCATTTTCCGACTATTTAGTGCATCCTCCGCCCGATCCCCTACCTATGGCACATAGGTTGAGAATGCTCGCTACGCCAATGCTTCCCCAAGGCTGCGTCTCGACGTGGAGACTTTAGTCCGCTTCTCCGATGTTTTAGTCTTTTTTTGGAAAGTTGTTGCATAAGCGCATAAAAACAGGCTTGTCGCAAAGCAAAACCAACGGAGTTTTTCGCAGAAATTTGACATTAATGTGTCTCTCAAATTCGTCTCCTCGTTACTTACGATGGTCCCGGACGCAAGAATGCCGTACGTGCAAGTGACTTTCTCGTAAGAATCCGCTCGGAGAGTCGCCCTCAATCGTTCAAGCGTGGCGGCTACGTGAAACAGTGGACATCCGACAATGTATACTGCCCAGGGGAGCGAGACGGCTAGGCCGAACCCGACGGTGATGGGCAAGTCGCAAGGGTCTTTGTACGTCCAGTACGCAATCTTCAAAGTAGAGGTAATGACTGATTGCAATGATTGCAATGTGCTAGAAACCCACCAGGAATCGAACGTTGCCCACTCCTAACGTGAAAGTGTACACGGCGCAAATGGCGATAATAGACGTATGGATTATCTGAATTCACGCGCATAAACACGCGTTCTGTCTTGTTTTTTTTGCGGTTCAGACAAAAAGAACATCACAATGACGTTTCACTTATGCACTGACTGCGTGGCGTGACATCTCCTCTCCTTGGGGAGCCTAAGCCTAAGCACCTAAGAAACATCCTAATCGTGCCGAAGCCGTGAAGGAAAGCCAAAGCACAACTAGATTTTTTCGGTTCAAAATTTAAAAAAAATCTTCCATGGTTGGTAAAATCCGTCAAAATGCCGTCAGTCAATGCCGCAAAGCAGCAACGTTTTTTTACGATCATGTTGCATTTAGAGCCCGCAATATGATGTTATTTATAGAGCATTCCAATTAAACAGTCCATTTTAAAAGCGCTGCCAGGCGGCGAACATTTCAAAAAAGGACCTTGCATAATCCAGTACCTTTGTGTTGACGTGAACCGCTACGCGTCGGTGGACTTTCAGAGCAATAGCCAGTACGATCAAACCTAGCGTGGCGACGCAGATAAGGACTTCGGCAACCAGCACGTAGCGGTGGAGCCAGTTATCGGCGAAGCTTTTCGCGACCTGACATACGTCCATGAGCAATGAAAGAGCTAAGCGCCACCGAAAGAGTAGAGAACCCGGGTCGGCACGAGCCGATAGAGGACTAAAGTGACATTGCGAAAATTGTCTTAGCACTCAAGAACCCGAAATTGTACAGAGAAGTAGGTCTGCGTCGGCTCCAAGGCTACGCGAGACATGAGCGAGTTCTGTGGAACCGTGCCCAGCCACGTGTAGCCGGTTGATGGGAATTGGTTACTTTGTTGGCGACAGTCCTTCTATCCTTGCCAGCATTGTAGCGGAGCAAGAATTGTCGCAAGAAAAGTAGTTTCCTTCGGCTTTCCCGCTAAGCATACGAGTCTTAAGTTCGTCTACTTTACCTGCACACAGGAAGTGGAATTTTTAAGGTCATCAGCTCGGCACGGTCGAGTCGACCGTCATCAACTCGGCATGAAAAAATAGAGTTACGCATACTACACGATACCGGGCGCCCTAGAAGGCAAAAATTAATTCAAGGATTGTCGGGAATTAGGGAATATCCTAGGAAATTTTGCAAGATTTGTCAGAATTCAGGGAGCGTTTTTCACGGGTAAATCATCCGTATTTTAGGTAAGTCACCGCAAAAAAGCGATTCCTCTGTAAGATGTTTTTTCCAGACTAAAGCTGGAAAGCCCTTTATCATCCGTGCTTAAATATTTGCTGTCTCGCGACTGACTTTCGTAGAGAGTACCACATAGCAGGTGGTGGTGAGGACACTGTCTTCCCACGAGGACGGAACACAAAAATACCGCATTTTTCTACACGATACATTGCAGTCGCCCTCGCCAGGGCCAAAAGCGTCGATTTTCTGCCCAAACAGCTCGATAATTCTAGCTGTACGAAAGTTTGTTCCCTTGTTTTTTTTTACCGGGCCACGAGATCAAACCCGTCATGATGCAGACTGCCGTAGTTTATGAATTTCAAACTTTAACCCTCCCCGCTATCCCCTCCCACCTGGTGTCCGGTTGGCTTCGCCCGCTAGCTATGGCACCAAAGCTCCTTGCTGAAGGCACACGGCATCGAAGCGCTAAGTTGAACATGCTCTAGAGCAATTTACGGAAAGTACCACATGATTCATCTTCCGCTACACTGTGCCTGATCTGTGTTTCGCCTTCCGTCGACTTCACGGTCAATGCTCCGGGCGTTCTTTCGTCATTTGTTTGTCTGCCTACGTGCGCGCATTTGAATTTCAGTCACAGTTCCTGGCCCAGCGCCGCATGTTGCCACTGCCGCCATTCCCTGGATACGGAGTCGGCGCTTCCGCATGCCCGGAAGGGCGTTCGCGGATGAACTCTATGGTTCCGCATTTTTTGGGATTTTAAAATATGCGAACGCTTCTCGATATATTATTTGGTCCATAGTCGATGAGAAGCCGCCTATGAGGACATAAGTCAAACTAGGAATGTGTTTGGGAGACGGTCCGTTACTCGACATCAAGACGTTGTCCTACATAATCGCAACTGAATTGGCTCTAATGGTGCTAATGCCTTCCGCGGCGCTTTCGACACAATTCGCCTTACTGCCAGGTATCGGCTGTCCGAAAACTACCTAGGTTTCAGCACTGGACTAGCGGCTCCTTCCTACCTTTTGGGGCTCACAACAGTGAAATTTTCGAGGTCTTTAAGAAGCCGCTATTTTCATCCTTGCCTTCCAGATACCCTCGACTTATCCATCACAATGCACAGTGTCACGGACGTCGGTTCTGCAGCCACCAGCGCACAAGAATGCGTCGACTTGGTCGCTGCTGCTGCGCCCTCTGCCCTGGCGATATCCTTCGATTCCGGCACGGGCACGTGCAAATACAGCACCTCGATCTACAGCTATTATTTGCGGGAAACAGGTCAGCAGCCGTCGTTCTACCTTCGTACCGACAACGTGACGAAGAACCTGTCGGAGTCGGACTGTTTGACGAGACAAGACGGCGAATATTTGATAGCGAGACTCTCCTTTGGCGACGAGCAGTGCGTAATGGTAAGCCAAGCGATCCGAGATATGCATCCTTACCGGGAAGGATCCAGGTGCTAGGGCGGCAAAATGACGACTCGTGCTTTCCAAACACGTGGCGGAATCCGGCCCGTGCAAAGGGCCTCCCCCCCTCGGTACTGTTCTGTAGGACGAATTTTTGCCGTTTATGGCAGGTTTGGTACATAAGGAAGTCTAGCCAGAACTAGGACCGACTGTCTGCCACGTTCTTACCAGCAAGCGCACACCGAAATGCCCTTAGTTGAAATCGACGCAAGGACGTAAGAGAGTATTGCTTTGGCACAAAAGCTTCGTGACCAACATGCAAAGTTCAAACATAATACTTTTTGACATGATACGCCTGGCATGAGAAAAGCTTGACCCACGAGAAATGTATTATTTTGTGATTTGATACCAAGGTGTACTATTGCCAAAAGCTTCACTCGAAAATGTTTCCCTTGCTGAATTCCCTGCGCAATGCCGTATTTCAAAGAGTAACGACGGTATGTACTAACATGCTGCGTATCGTTCTGACCTCTACAACCTACCAGTTCGTTACTGGCTGCCGATCTTTGGTACGCAACATGGTAGAGGTACGGCACCACCTTAGTTAAATCGTAAATCGCACATTAAAAGGATAGTGTGTCGCATGTTCTATGGATTCCAGAAGCTAAAATTATCGCAGTACGGTACGGTTGCATGCCCGTCATATTTGACGAAATATTTCGTACTTTGGTCCAAGATGGCCAAAATTTGCTCGGTTTCGGCTAAAAATGGGCATTTTTGGCCTGCAGTACGGTACGGAATACGGCGCCGTACGGGCGTCTAGTCAACGCGTCTTTTCTTCTGGCTTACTCAGCATGGGTATTTTCCGCATAACGTCTATATGTCGGCTGAAGATCCGGGTCGGGAGTTCGATTGTATGAGTTCGACGAAAGGCTGAATGACGAAAGACAACGGACATCACTCCGGAAGTCATGCTTTTTGCGAATTATGTCTCCTTGCCATGGCTACCAGCCTGTTGGGGTCAGTAGAGCAGAAGTCAGAGTACAGCTTCCGATGTTGGGCTTGCCCTCTTTCGCAGTGACAAGCTTTGGCAAAGAGATAAAAGCCTAAGTGCAAAACACGGGGAAAAATAACTGAGAATGGTCCAACGGCCAAGGCACTAAGCAAGTATGTTTATGGGTCAGGGTCACCATTAAAGGCGTACTAACATTTTTCAGTCGTTCCTATTTCAGTCTTTTCTTCGTTCTATAGTGAGAGGAGACTTTTTATCGGTGGTAAATTAATAAAAGGCTATGAAAGTTGTAATATAAGTTACTGGGTAACAAACAACTTTGATTAAAGAGCACTATGTGTTTAGTCCACTTACGACGCTGCCAGCGGGCTTTGCATCGTCAACGACTACACCTACGATTTTGGAAAGTACAACGCTGGCCGGTTGCGGAATGACACTTGGTACATGCTTAGCCAGGACCAGGTGAAGGCGTCGATCAACTACAAGTGTGCGAATGAAGAACACTCAAAGGTATGTAAGAAGACTAACATTTATCATTTTATTTGCGAATAACAAGAATTATGTTTTATCAGATTTTTTATAAATTTTTAATTAAGAATAAAATAATAATAAAATAAACTTTGATTCGAAATAAACCTACACTTTTCTTTTTTATGACTATTTAATTTCCTAAGTTTAGATGATCGTCGGCGCCACTTGGTACTGCTACGGTGCTATAACCCTCACGTCTGGGCAAGCCAGCGTGTCCCTAATCAAGAACAATTACTGCGCGCAAACGTTCGGTAGCGGGTCAAATCCGGTTAAGATCACCGAGGCCCGTGAGTACGGCTACATGTACTACTGGTGGCCGGACCAGACCGTCTACCTGGGCGCGTACCTGCAGTCAGGGACCACTTATGTGTGGTGAGTAAGAATCGTGTGCCGACAAATATCCTATTTCGGCAGTCCCTATGAATTTTACTGAAAATCGCATGAACCAGGAGGTGGGTGGAGATGACTGCTTCGTGAATTGCTCTCATTAAGGGTAGACTAATTCTTCATTAGTTCAACGAAACCGGCATCTCAGGCAGGCCGTCCAAGTTGTACCTAAAAGCCTCCTTGTGTATGTTACACTGAGCGTTTACTTGTTCACATAGCATTCCCAGATAGTCCTTAGGTGAAATATCCGTTCACATTGTTGGCCCATTTCTGTGCTGTCATTTGCTCAACCTTCTTTTGAAGGTATGACGGCTCATCGGCCGACCTACCTTGGGCTCCCGGCAGACCGCTCGGTGGGACAAACGACATGGTCTACGTCAACTCGGACTTCACTGTGACCGACGGCGACGCGAGCAAAATGAGCTTACTCCCTTGTAAATCACCTGCAACCTACAGTGCGTATGATCCGTCGACGAAGTTTCTGTAATTGTTTACCTGCTTGTAATGGTAAAGAGATCTGACGAATACGATTACAAGTTGGAAGGACTAAGCTCTTGAGTTCGAGAGCTAAGCTTTAGAGCTAGGGATTAAGGAAATTCGAGAATGATAAAAAATTAAGGGATGACTTTGCTGCAAACTACGAGATTGCTTCGCTGTATATGCGCAGGCGGTGGGCGCTATTTTCATTTCATGGGGACGGAACTATCCTGGGGACGGAATTGTCCAAAGGACTGAACTGTCTACTCGTGCCAAAAGCCTGGAAACGCTTGTCATGGTGGTCTAACCGGTCGCAGACCCACTGTGAGAATGTTGCTATGTTCGTTTAATCATTGCTAAACGCCGCAGAGCTCGAAAATTTCTGTGTTAGATTTGACTGGGCTTCGTTGAAATATTAGGTACTGAGGCTCTCTGGGAGGGTGCAAGAGTGCTGACACCTCAGGCCCATGCTCAGGTTCCTAGATTGGACGAATTGAACGAAAATTCTTCCGGACTCAGTCGGTTTCAGGCATGAAGCAATGTGAAGCCAAAGAGTTAGCTGGAACGCAGTAAGAACGCGTAGAGTTTTATTAGTCTCAGCCTGCGATTCTACGCGTTCCTACTAGACGTTATGGCACTAACAACCTGCGTACTGAACCTATGCGGAAGTGGACTAATACCGAGAAAAAGTACAGGTGGTTTCCAGACAGAACGAAGGACGCCACGTTACTCTCCCCGAGGCGCACTTCAAAATCAAGTTCTGTGATGCGGGTCTCGGTCTCGGTCTCGGTCTCGGTCATGAGAAATTTCGACCGCATTTAGCTTTTTTCGCTTAAAAATACTTTATTGTTTCTGCCAAAAATTCGAAAAAAATCGATGCAGGCACTGACTAATTACAGCTCAAACCAGTTAAAACGTGTTCAACTAGCGACTCGAATTGCTTTTGCGCAATTTTTCCTTGAATTTTACTAAAACCAGCGGCTGGACTGCCCTTCCCGAAGCCGGCGCCGCTACCGGGGATTACTTGTACCAAGCAAATAAGTTATCTGGCATGGCGCTACTGCATGCAGCCAGTGTGCCAAACTCAGAATTTTATTTAAAGTCGACCTCGAACGCCTAAACTACATGTTTGTACATGACTTTGCTCAGACTAAACGCATGCTTTCGGGCAATCACATGACAACAAACTCGAAGGGGTAGTCGGTTTGTGAATTTGGACCTACATACGCCGGCCCTTTAGAGACCCCTCTGCTTTTTCTCGAACCCCTACACCGTTTTGAAAAAATGATCTTTATTTGCAGAATTCTCATCTCAGACCTCGGAAGAGCCGCGTTGCAATGATTTTTCATTTTCGGATCCTCCATGCTTGATTACACCTTTTTTGTTGAAATTAACTAGTTAGTTGTTGGCAGTTACTTAGTCGACAAATGGCTCCTTCATACGCGAGATGCGCAAGCTTTCTGTTTCGTTTTGAACTTGCGTATACCGCTCGCTAAGGCTATTGCAATCGTAAGCCTAAGCCCTAAGTGACAATCCACATGGTCAGTTGACGCTATTTATATCTGCTTGCTTTAAAACCTGGTTGGGTGCCCCTATGCCCATGCTTCAGTAGCGCTCGCTAGTGCCTGGAAGAAGCCCTGCAATGTAATAATAATAGTAATGTAGCGGGAACTTCGTCGTTACGACATAGCGACCGCAACGCTTTATGTAATAAGGATAAGGATTTTTGCGTCTAGTGATGGGTTTACGGAGCTCCTTAACGACCGTGGTAGATACAAACTCTCGGTCTCGGTCTCGGTCTCGACCGAGACCGAGACTCTCGGGGGGTCAGGTCTCGGTCTCGGTGTTCGAAATTAAAGTCCGCATCCCTGCCTTGTGTCTTGCTATGACCCTATTCTTTGGTTTTCACATTCAGCGGATTACTGCTCCTTTATCGATATACTTTGCCTGCTCGGTCCCTTCACACCTTTTCGCACTGGTTAAAAAGATTGTCTTAGCTGCGGAATTAAATGGTGGTTTGCATATTGCATGCTCACGCATTTAGGAAAAGATGATCCGCATCCGCATCTAAACTAAAAAACATGCGGCTTAGAACATCGCCTCCTAGATGAACCTTACTGAATCATTCGACTACAGGAGGTGTATTTCGCTGCAAAGGAACCTCGAATATGTCATTATTCTTGTGTATGCGTTGCCTTCGCTAGCAGTCTACACTGTCGTCACTGCTATGCTATTCTTACGCCTTAAGGCAACTTTCTACCGTATCTTTGCGCTAGGAGGAGTGCTGGTAAGTCAGGATTCATTTTGAGCTCGAAAGGGGGTTCCGTAGGCCTTTCATATTTTCCAGAGCCGAAAAAGAGGAAATGGTAAAATGAAGTATTGTTTTCCGCCTAAATTGTGCAAAGAAGCGGAGCTTTTCATTAACTAAATAAATTAATAAAAATGGTTTTAGAACATACAACAGCACTAAGTAAAAGAGCATTAAGCTAAAGCGGCACGAATACAATAGGGGTATCAGTAGCGTAAAGTAAATTACAAACTTTTCCTTGTCCACTACATGGATGGGGGATCTTGAAATATAAACAGAGACAGAGGCCACGAAAATGCACCGAGAGGCTCGGAAAGCGGAAGACCGAGACCGAGACTTCACAAATTTTATTTTGGTTCGTAAGAGGTAACGGTATAAACTTTGCTTGACGTATGTAAGGCAGCCGTACAGGCACTTGCGACGCCAGCAAAATCTAAGTAAAACTGGTCATATAGCGAAAAACTTTCGCTGGGTGGCACCTGAAGGCGTAATCTACAAGTCTCGGTTTTCCGCGAGACCTTGGCCGGGTCCCATCCCTGGTTCACTAAACAGCAGGTGTCGCTCAAAAGTTCTCGAAACGCGTTCATGATTGGTATCTTTCGACACCCCGTAGAAAGCTTTTTGATCGGAATTGTACGAAAAAAGTTATGGCCCATACAACTTTCTGCTTACTTGCTAGAGCGAGCCCGCCACCGCATCTGTACCATAGCGGCAATAAGGAGGAGAACCAAACGGGACCTCGAATAAACCGCCTTGGATTGCTTGGAATGCATGCTATTTGCAGGACATTCTCGGCTGGCTCGTTCACTTCTTCTGCACGAGAGCTATATTCTTCCCGTCGATGTTCGGGACATTCGCCGCCATGCCGAAAAGTGGCTTTGTTCCATCGCTTCTCTACTTTGTTAGCTACTACTTCTCCTTCGCACCGTATGCCTCAACGCTCTTCTTAACCCTGAACCGTTTCCTGGCGGCCTTCAGCGTGAATGGAGGAAGACAGGTAATCCTGCCTGTAAACTTATGTGCAGTGACCGAGAACACCGTGACCGAAAAGGCAGGTTGAACTTATATCTGTTGCTGGGAAGAGCGTTACCCAACCGACTCGTAGCCTAGCAGTACACGCATTCATTTCCATGGTTTTCCCAAAAAAGTGGTAAAAAATTCTTTTGACTTCGAAGTATAGCGACCTCGGAAAGAACCAGACAGTTCAATTTGGAAGCTATCCTACCGCAAAGAATGCGTGCACGTTTTTGACTGTCTGACCTATCGAGTGCTCAGAAATGGTTCGCGCCGCTCGCCTACGTCGTCGTCCTCTTGTTCCCATTTCCTTTTACGTGGTACATTTGGTGGTCGGAGGTGCAGCTGTATCACCTCGACGATAAAGACCCGTGCGCCGGATTCATCTTGGGCGACACCGTTAAACCGTGGGGCGTAAGTTTCACACTGCGCCGCTATCGGGGTTTGCTTGTACCAGGCAGACAACGTATGAGTTAACAACACAAACTGTTTTTTAACAGAGATTGCATTCTAGTTCCTAATACCACTTTACAAAATTAACGCTGTTTTTGGATTTTATATGCAGGAAACCCCCCTAGGACAGCAGATACAGATGAAGTTTTGCCTTTTTGTCCGCCTGGGAAGCATGCTTTAGCGGGCCCGCTATGGCATGTAAGCAGGAGCCAGGAGTTGAAAGTTTGGTCCTTTATAACTTTTTTTCTAGCCAACAGATTCGCCTGAAATTTTGCACTTTTACGTAACCTTAGAAGCCCTATCGAATGATACCAAACTTGTCCGCTAGCGAAAACTTTTTGTCCACGAACAAACACCAGCGCTTTAGTGTACAAGGATTTAAAAAAAATAAAAGTAACTGAAATTCATAATCAAGATTAAAAATATCGAAATTCGAAATCAAAAATTCGATAGATGGCTGGATCCCGCAGAGCAGGGACTTTAACCGTATTTTTCAGCTTCGAAAGAGCATGTTCCTTAGTGCCGTAAGCTTCGGCCAATGGGTCGTTGTGATGTCAATCAACGCCGCCATTGCGTCGAAGCTTTTCCTGCGACGGCGACACCTTCACTTAAGCACCGCACAAGTGGAGGATACCAGGGACACCGAAGTAAAGCTGTTCCTCCTGACGCTAATTGTCTTCGTGTACAACATTTCCACGTGTGTCTGTCAGGTAAGATCCTGGAGGGGTCTCCCGGTCCTTTTCAGGCTCAGGGTGCTGTATTCAGTCCTTGAAGGGCCGCTAAACTCCAAAACTACAAATTGGTAATTTCCGTAACGCCGCGAAGCGATGCCAAAACGATGCTTAGCAAACAGCAGCATGTGCGGCTTGGCAGGAGTCTATCGAAAATGTTTTGGGCAAATCGAAAACCATAAAACAATCGCCGAAAAAATTCGAAGACCGAGAATCGGTCCCACCCGAAACTAGTAATAACGGCTTCAGCTCGCTTGTTTTTCGCAATCGGAGCCATAAGCGCAAAAACTACACTGCACAAAAACNTCTTCTTAACCCTGAACCGTTTCCTGGCGGCCTTCAGCGTGAATGGAGGAAGACAGGTAATCCTGCCTGTAAACTTATGTGCAGTGACCGAGAACACCGTGACCGAAAAGGCAGGTTGAACTTATATCTGTTGCTGGGAAGAGCGTTACCCAACCGACTCGTAGCCTAGCAGTACACGCATTCATTTCCATGGTTTTCCCAAAAAAGTGGTAAAAAATTCTTTTGACTTCGAAGTATAGCGACCTCGGAAAGAACCAGACAGTTCAATTTGGAAGCTATCCTACCGCAAAGAATGCGTGCACGTTTTTGACTGTCTGACCTATCGAGTGCTCAGAAATGGTTCGCGCCGCTCGCCTACGTCGTCGTCCTCTTGTTCCCATTTCCTTTTACGTGGTACATTTGGTGGTCGGAGGTGCAGCTGTATCACCTCGACGATAAAGACCCGTGCGCCGGATTCATCTTGGGCGACACCGTTAAACCGTGGGGCGTAAGTTTCACACTGCGCCGCTATCGGGGTTTGCTTGTACCAGGCAGACAACGTATGAGTTAACAACACAAACTGTTTTTTAACAGAGATTGCATTCTAGTTCCTAATACCACTTTACAAAATTAACGCTGTTTTTGGATTTTATATGCAGGAAACCCCCCTAGGACAGCAGATACAGATGAAGTTTTGCCTTTTTGTCCGCCTGGGAAGCATGCTATAGCGGGCCCGCTATGGCATGTAAGCAGGAGCCAGGAGTTGAAAGTTTGGTCCTTTATAACTTTTTTTCTAGCCAACAGATTCGCCTGAAATTTTGCACTTTTACGTAACCTTAGAAGCCCTATCGAATGATACCAAACTTGTCCGCTAGCGAAAACTTTTTGTCCACGAACAAACACCAGCGCTTTAGTGTACAAGGATTTAAAAAAAATAAAAGTAACTGAAATTCATAATCAAGATTAAAAATATCGAAATTCGAAATCAAAAATTCGATAGATGGCTGGATCCCGCAGAGCAGGGACTTTAACCGTATTTTTCAGCTTCGAAAGAGCATGTTCCTTAGTGCCGTAAGCTTCGGCCAATGGGTCGTTGTGATGTCAATCAACGCCGCCATTGCGTCGAAGCTTTTCCTGCGACGGCGACACCTTCACTTAAGCACCGCACAAGTGGAGGATACCAGGGACACCGAAGTAAAGCTGTTCCTCCTGACGCTAATTGTCTTCGTGTACAACATTTCCACGTGTGTCTGTCAGGTAAGATCCTGGAGGGGTCTCCCGGTCCTTTTCAGGCTCAGGGTGCTGTATTCAGTCCTTGAAGGGCCGCTAAACTCCAAAACTACAAATTGGTAATTTCCGTAACGCCGCGAAGCGATGCCAAAACGATGCTTAGCAAACAGCAGCATGTGCGGCTTGGCAGGAGTCTATCGAAAATGTTTTGGGCAAATCGAAAACCATAAAACAATCGCCGAAAAAATTCGAAGACCGAGAATCGGTCCCACCCGAAACTAGTAATAACGGCTTCAGCTCGCTTGTTTTTCGCAATCGGAGCCATAAGCGCAAAAACTACACTGCACAAAAACGGGTTTCTCCACATTTTTAGTACCCGGGTTCCTCCACTGCTTCTGCTCCTTATACACTTGTCACTGAGCCTTGGCATGTACCTTTAAAATCGGATAATTTCGTGCTTCTGCAGCCAACAACATCGTTTTTTAGGATATAGCTAAAATGACTCGAATGTCGTTTAGGTCTGTTTCTACGTCGGCGGCAGAAGCATCTCGAACGAAGTCGTGTTTCTCCTTCTGAACGTTCAGACGTTCGGAGAAGACCTCCACGTTTGCACGTCCCCGTGGTTCCTCATTCTGATGAGCACCGCGGTTAGGACAGAGCTAAGACGCACGTTCGGTATCTTCTTCTGGCAGCGCAAGAACACCGTTGGCATCATTGTTCGTACGACATCGTCAACTCGAACAATCTGATCACCCACGTTGGCTAGCGGAACCTGCCGTCCTCGGTTTGGCCCTGTATTTCTCTGATGTCGTCACCATGCGTGTCGCGTGCCTTACGGGAACTTCTGGTAAACCAGAACAATGTAAATTGTGTCGAGCGACGACATAAATGTCCAAACGATAAATTTGTTAATGAACGGGTACTGTTCGTCCTAATGTGCACATTGCATACAGCGAGTACGTAAGCCTAAGCATAATCGTGCACAGACCTCGTCAGATTCCTGAGCTAGTGGGAGAATATAGATTGCCGTTTCTGAGCCTAGTCAAGACGGTTGCTCATTTGACCGTAACTCCATTTAAATTTACAATGGGAGTTTGCCTGCTTAGTACAACGCTACTCTATTTACCGTTACTAGATCTATGTTACTCAACCTACGTCTTAACCATACATGCAGACCTACGATACGCTACGGAGATGACAAGGCGCGGCTATCTCTTTGGATCACATGTCCCACGTTCACCGTACTTGGTGGCGAACCAAGAGTTACGCAAAACAGTCAGTGTCTTACTTCAGTAGGAATTGCCGATTTTGGAGAGCCCTGCCCTTTACCGCGTTCGCCCACAATGTTCGAAAAGCTTGCCCTCGCCTACGGCGAATTCTTCGTAGAGCAGCAGGTGTTGTCGGCGGGCACCAAGCGGCATTCCTTGTTTTCACTACTTTCCCCGTCGTTCAGCACCTGTTCCTGTCGTCGACATGTCGACGGATTTAGGTTTGAGTAGCCGGCACGTAAGGAAGCGCGCAGCATTTTCTCAAACGGCTTCCTGTCGGTTGATCTATTATTTCGGTCATTTTCCTGTACTTTTTGTTTGAAAGTAGTTTTTTGGCGATGATACCTTTCCGAAAGAAGGGTAAATAAGAACAGACAGTAAAGAGCTTTGGACATAATTTCCGTTTCACTATAGGACACGTTCATTTTTGCCCTTCTTGTTTTCTTGACGAAATTCTGCCCCTTCCCGTTGTCGTAGTCGTGCAAATGTCTATGGCTCACAATTTGCGAATGTACGTCAAGATATACCCTCGATTTGCAAAAAACGGCTCTTCGTGTGCATAAACTTCTACATGCGCCCGCTTGTAGGCCTAAATGAACGTCACTTCGCCAGTGGACTTTACAACATGCATATCGTTTGAGAGGAATCTAGAGTACTTCGTCGTTCTGTTGTACGCAGTGCCTTCGCTAGCGATCTACCTTCTCGTAATTATCGTGTTATTCAGGCGACTAGAGGCACCATTTTATCGGATATTCGCGCTCGGCGGACTCCTGGTAAGTTACCGCTAACGCTATTTGCTCGTTTAGTGTAGGACTAGCGGCTGTCTGATGCCGCATGCAGTAGAATAGGTCATGTATCGTAGCTTTGCGCATGCATCATAGCCCTACCGCATGAAGTAGGACGCTGCATGCAGATAGCGTTGGTGCATTCATGTAGAGCTACCGCATGAGTTCAGCGCTGCATATGCATGCGACGCCTACCGGGTGCAGTAGGGCGTCGCATTCAACGCATGCAACTGTAGTCTTGCCGCATGCATCACTGCCCTACCGCGTGCATCGTATCGTTGCTGGATACATCATAGCGCTATCACATGCATTAGAGATCGGCGCTGGGACCCCGTGCCGACCCGTACCCGTGGTTACCCCACCCGTGCCGTACCCCGTACACGTGGTCGACAAAAAACTGCCGTGCCGCATACAATAACACGACATAACACGGCCCGTAATACGGCTTGGCCCGTGTAATTCGGCTTTTTCGAGGCCGTGCCCGTGTTGCCGTACCGTATTATACGGGTACGGGTACGGGTTTGCCCGTAACTTGGTACGGGCGCCGATCCCTAACATACATGGCAGCTCTGCCGCATGCAGCGCGGCGCTATCTCCTGCATAGTTGCTCTCACACAGATGCTTTTAGGACACTGTTGGATGGATTGTTCACTTCGCTTGCAACCGAGCCATATTCTTCCCATCGGCGTTTTACATCTTTGCCTCTCTGCCTAAGGAAGGATTCTTTCCGTCTATGATTTATTTCACTAGCTACTACTTTACGTTTGCTCCGTACGCGTCCACGTTCTTCTTGACGCTTAATCGGTTCATCTCTGCATTTAGTCTACGAGGCGCAAGACAGGTATGAACGACTAGTGTGATGAGCACGGTTTCATAAGAATCTTAGCGGCGAAGGTCTAAGAAAACCTAGAAGCACACGTTAGCGCCCAGGTCTTCTACGTTTGTGCCTGGACTGTATACAAGGAGTCCTATTTAAAGCAATGGACGTGGATTTACAGACCTAAACCAAAAAAACGGTACTGCTCTCCAGGACAGACACCTGGATCCAGACGCAGCTTCGACTGCTACCCATTTTAGGAGTGGATCGTCCCTGTTGCGTACGCCGTTATCCTTGTCTTTCCGGTTACCGTCACTTGGTACATCTGGTGGTCAGAAGTGAAGCTGAGGCCGTTGGACGCCAACGATCCTTGTACCGGCTTCTACTTCGGCGATAGCGTGAAGCCATGGGGCGTAAGTTCTCATTCGTCCGCCAACAGCTTAGACCCAGTTTCAGTAACTCACTAAGCTCTAGTGAAGTGAACTAAACAGAATTCGACGTTCAGTTCAGTTTAATGAAAACCCGGTTCAGCACGTTAAAAGTCCTTACTGAACCGGCCATTTTGCCGAACTGGAGTGAAACGGAACTTGACCTTCGTTCAGTACAGGCGGAGCAAAACCCTGATCAGTGCGTTTAATGAACCGTTTAATTCAGTGTAGTCGAGTCAACTGAACTGAGTCCGACGTTCAGTTCAGTTCTCTTGGACCAAACACGGTTAATCGGAAACGGAGCTGATTTTCAGCTTCGCAAAAGCATGTTCCTGTCCGTCGTCAGCCTTGCACAGGGCACCGTCGTGGTTGCGATGAATCTCGCAATCGCATCGAAACTTTTCGTCCGCCGCAATCATCTCAGCATGAGCGCCGCACAAGTGGCGGACACACGTGACACCGAAATCAAGCTCTTCTGCTTGACCCTGATCGTGTTCGTCTACAACATATCGACGTGCGTTTGTCAGGTAAGACGCTCTTTGCATTTAAGAATTTGACAACAGCACCAAAACGTGATTCCGATGGGTAACTCATACTGTTGTTTAAACCGCCCGTACCGTACTACCACACCGTACTCATCCCTCCTCTATCATCCACCGTGCTGTATTGACCCCCGTACCGTACTGCCGTACCTTACCGACCCCCCCCCCCGCCCCCCGTACCAAACTGCAGTGTCGTACTGACCCACGTACCGTTAAAAAATCGCTGAAAAATGACCAATTCAGAAATCTATCGCTGTCTATGTAGTCAGGCGTCAGAAATATACGGCGTTAGACAGAGATAATACATTGATGAAAATGAAAAAGCGGCCCTGCTACACTATGGTGCAGGCTACCGGGAACGATGCGGTATAAAAAGGGCAACCCACCTGAAAGTGGAGGACGCTGTACGCTAGTAGCGGTCAGGTCGGACCCCTACCTACTTGCTCCCGCCTGTCTATCTTTTAGTGGTTTCTTCAGGTGTTCTGGTACGTCGGCGGCAACCTGGTCTCTAACGAGCTAACTTTCATCCTTCTGAACGTTCAAACCTTCGGCGAAGATGTGCACGTCTGTACGGCGCCGTGGTTTCTCATATTCATGAGCAGTGCTGTACGAGCGGAGCTTAGGAAAGCGTACGGAATCGTATTCTGGCAGCACAAGGCCGGCGACGTACAGATTGTTCATGTCTCCTCGCCTAAAAACACCGCCTAGTTCATCAACGATCCTATGCGTATAAAAGTCGCTTGTGGCTCGTGGAACTGCCCGTATTTATGCTCACATTTTCCGTTCGGGGACTGGTATAGTCGACGCTGAATAGATGTAAATCCCGGTGTTTCTTTAACAGCTACCCGGTTATATATTTTTCGGCTATACCATCCGACAAGGGCGGGTTTACTAGATGGACGCGGCTGTATTTCGGATGTATGCCGAAAGCCTACCGGACCTACGTCCAATGGCTGTTAAAGTGGACACATTGGTATCAAGAAAGGCAATGTTCGACGACGGAAACACAGCTGTGCAAATATGGATGGATGCTAGCGTAAGAGAACTAAGCAGTCCTTTGTGTGTGTTTTCTGCATTATCAAGATGGGATAGCTTATCGTCAGGAGCCGGCCGAAGCAATTTATTAACCTGACTCACTTTGGCAGTTCAGTCTTGAGCGTCTCGCGGATGTGGATTGGAAGGCCTGAAGTTTGCGCACTCGCTCGATTTTAATAGAGACGCGAGAGATTTTGTCGTTCTTTGGGCGTTTACCCAACATATTTTTCAAGGTTGCTGTCTCGAATTCGAATAAAAATCGTCGAATTTGAAGCAACAATCGAACAAGCATAACAAAGATGGGTTTATTTTCCGAGGTCGAAGCCGTAAATGGTAAAGCTCAGACGGACACACAGAAGGCAGAAGAAAACATGGTATGTTTTGGTACGGCTTTTCGTCGGTATGTGTGCATTTGTGGACGTTTAGCGTGCCGACCCAACCGAACGACTTTTCGCACGAACACTAAGTCTTTGTCGAAATTAAGTCTTTGGGAGAATAATTCGGGGAACAGGTTGGGCCGTGGCCGCGAATTGTTTCTTGGGCCCTAACCCAGAACTCCGTAGAGTCCGTCGTGACTATCTTCTCACCAATGGGAGACTAGTCTTGAGCTTTCAAATAAGGCCTTTGCTTGTACACAGCCCGAAGTTTACGTTACTAGAATACCCAAAATGCGTAGTTGCAAGTTTATTCACTAAATAAAGTGCGTAAGCCTCGTCTGAGTCTGAAACGGAGGGTCTAACAAGTGGTCACTTGAGTTGTGTTGCAGAAGATGTACGTGATGGTGACGCCGCCGTTGACAACGCCAGCGTTCTTGTTCAGGAAGTAGCTGAACGCTCCTTCGTGGAGGCCGACGCGGTTCTCGGTGCACTCGTTACAGCCCGTCGTCACCGGGAAAACGCCGCTGAAACATGCGAATAAGTCTGTCATATGGTAGAGCGACGGCTTTGAGCCGGGCAGACACGGTCGTCGTGGCACGTAGGCAGGGCCGCAGGCAGGATTTCAGGATAGGGGCAGTGGCGTATCTAGGATCCGGTCAGAGGTGGGGGGGGGGCATGGTAAGGGGGACCCTTACCCATTTTTTGGAATAGAACTCATCGAAAATTCAAGGCCTCAATGGTTTTTCAGTCCCGAATATCACGTATTTAGCCTAAATAGGCCCGCCGCAGGCGCCGCCACGAGGTTTTTAGGCTTTCTAGGTAAAGTTGCGTTGAAAATTTATTTTGCCTTGGTCCACCCTTACCTCGCCGGGCCTTCGGCCCGGCGAGGAACGTTAAAAATGGCATATTTAGCCTCAGCGAAACACTGAGACCCATGTAGGCTCGGGGTCTAGGGACGCTGATGCCTCACAATAAGCTCAAAATGACTTACGTCTTTCCGTTGTACTCGATCTTGACGCACATGCCCTCGCACATCGGGTCCTTGAGCACCCAGCGGCCGTCCGGCAGCGTTGACGCGCCCCACTGAGCGTTAGGGCTGACGAAGCGCGTCGCTCCTGCAGCGCTGCACGACGTCACGTCGAGGCCGCACGAGCCGCGTCCACCGACTCCGCCGTAGAGCGTGAAGCCGCCGTTGGCGTACGGCTTGTTGTAGTAGGGTAGGTTGGGATTCGGACCGCTCGGCGGGCCGGACGTCGGTGGTGGAGTGCCTGGAGGCGGCAAGTCGGGACAAGTCTCGCAGAATACGACCACGCCGAATGGAGGCTGAAGGGCTTAGTAAAAATAAAGCCCACAAAAATACAGAAAAATAATGGGAACAGTCAAAGAGACAAAAAAATCTAAGAAACTTAAATTTTTAATAAATTTTGACTGCAAAAAAACAGGGCTCGTGGGCCTAAAAAGACGTATGCGTTTTTGTGCGCCAAAAGGTGTACCTTGTCACCGGCGTCCCCGCAGTCGAGTTCGCAAGTCGTGCATCCTTCAGCGGCGCCTGTCTCCTTCCAAGAGCACCCCGCTGGCGCGTGTGATGGCTTGTACGCCGCCGGGCACTCCGGGTAGTCTTCGGCAAGGCACAGACTCTGAAGTTTCTATGTTGCCCTTTGCCGGGAAGTATACGTAAGCAGTAGTTAGAATAGTGCTGTCAAATAAATGCCCAATGTAAAAGCTATTGTGGACTTCAAATGCTTTCTTGACGTTGCATCGCCCCCGGCGAGGGGCATGGCATAAATGTGGCAGCCTGATGGACAAGTTTTCCAAATCTCCATTTACACCTCAAGGTTATTAATCCTAGTTTCAAGTTGGAACTCGCGGCGGATGACTTTTTTGAGGAAATCCTTCAAAAGGCGTCACGCAACCGTAACTGTGCTTGGTCCCACTTATAACTGACCATCCTGGCAGAATCGCAAGCCGACCACAAGACCACTTACCACAATAGCGGCCGCCAGCGCGAGCAAGGTTCGCTGCATTATTGCTGATGTGATACACCCGTTTGAGGCACGAAACGCAACCGCTACTATAAGTAACAAGTTGAGTGAACGAACAGCTTGAGCGCGCGAGGTACCAAAGATGCTCACAAACGTTTCAATCGTGTTTTCGGCTCATAGCCAGGCCTATTTAACCGCTAGTAGGCACTCCTGGGTCCTCATCGGTCCTCCTAATCGGACTAGCGGGCCATCGAGTCCTCCCCATCACGTCGGCACGTTCAGTAGATGAGCGTTATCCCATGTCCATCGCCAATTTGCGAGGCCGGAGATCGCTTTTTCCGCTAGGAGCGGATCACAAGGCCGATCACACTTCCGGGAGAGATCTGTCGGCGAAAGGCGGATTATCACGTAACGCGCTAAATTAGCGATGAGCGCGCGAAGTTCTAACACGCGCGAGTGAACATCCCCACAAAACTACGATTAATCCGGGACATCGTTATGGGAAAAAGCGAGTAACCTCATTTTGACCATCGAAAAGCGAGGAGTATCGTTGATCTAATTCTCACGAGGATGCCTTTCGTACCAGGGGTACGTCGGCAGCGATCTACATGTGAGCGGTAGCCGAGTAACTTACTTGCTGATTCTATGGTATTAGTCCCTCGTCTCTTCTAGACAAGTGTTGCAGTTTACAGAGCGTACCGGTAAATGGAGCCCATACTTACGGCTACCTTGACGGCAGCAGTATGGTACGTGCAGACTTGACGTGCAGGCTGGTACCCAACGGGGGGGGGGGGGGGGTTACGACGATTTCTAGTGTGCACTTTCAGCAGGCGAAGTTGAACGTTATATGTGTCGAGTAGAGGCGGTGTGTCGCGTTCTGTACCGTACCGTTTGGCGGTATTCACGGTAGGGCAGTACGGACAAAGGGACAGAGAGGGCAGTACGGAACAGAGTACTGGCCACATTTAGTGTTGAGTCTACTGAACTGCACTTGTTGGCTTCCGAAAGGCTTCTGTCACCCCTGTTGTGCGCTGGAACAAGCAATAAATCATAAGTATGGAACCGTGCAGCGTCTCTCTAAGTTGACAAGAGCACAGCACATCGGACACACAGAAGGATGCGGCTCGTTTATTGCAAAGGATTTTATTTCCACCACGTATCATGCAAGTGTCGAAAATGCTCGTCCGTCACCTCGAGCGCTCTGGCATGTTTCTGTTCCATTGAAACGTGCGATGACATCGGATGCGGCTGATCACCTTCTCCTCCTTCCGCATAGACGTTCGAATTCGTTCGAACCCGAAAGCTCCTCCAGAAGCACAGACGCTGGAGGTCGTACCGTAACGAATTATTCAGCGGCCCGTACTTGAGGACGAAGGCAAGCGGGCAGACGATCGAGTTCAGCGCGGCTAGCAGGTAGATCACCTGAAACGGGTCGTCATACGACGCCGTCGGGCAATCACCAGAAAACAAGCTAGGACTCTAGGAACGTCTTTAGTTGCCGTCTAATCAGCCACCGGGTTCCGTGCATATCGCATGCTGAAAGCGATCAACGAAGGGAAACTACGCGGGGGAGGGGATAAATTTCAAAAAAAATGAAGAGCTGCTTTTTCAGTTTTTCTGTTTTTTTGGTCATGCTTTCATTTAAGTGACTGGACCAGATCCTTAAATGATTAGATACTCCAGTCTGAAAGTCTTGCGCTAAGATCGACATGCACGTCGCCGCAAGATATATTTTCATAACTGCGCAAGTTACGTTGAAATAAGGCCCTCGACTACTTTTTTGAGGGCTCTTATATTAGAGACGCCCTTATATTAAAGATTTTACGGTACAAACACCTCGCGTAAGCTAACGCGCACGTAGCGATGATAACGGGTTCTTATAGGCCTTCTTACCCGTTACGTACCTGCGCGCATATCGCTCAGTAACCCATGAAAGCAGAAGGCAATTTTTGGGACCTTTTAGCGACCCTAACTTTTTCCTAATCAATCGACTGGGCTTGCGGTTTTACACAACTTTGGCATGCCTGCCGAATGATACCCAACTTAAGGCGATAGCGCAAACTTTTTGGCTGGAGGACAGACACTCACCTGCTCTTATATCTCTTATAGTGATGAGCCTTACTCAACCGGCGCTGCGTTTAAAAACTTTTTTAGAGTCAAGTCGCGGGTAGCTTACTTGACTGAGGAAGACCTGCGTCTCACGATCGCCCTGTTTCCACGCAACGTAAAAGAACGGTTCTGTCATTTCGGCGAAGAAAAGGACGACGCCCCAGATGAGGACCGAAGGCACAAGAACCACCAGCGTGGCGACGTTTTCCGCGTACTGATAGCGACCGCTGAGGTTCACATCGCGAGCGCACTTCTTCTTCCGCTTGTTATAGCGATATAAAATGATCAGGACCTGGAAAGACCATAATAAGCTCTTGTCCCGCTAAGTTCCGCAGAAACGGCACCAATTCAGTTAGCATGTTAGCGAAATGAACGTTTCGCGGCTAGTTTTGGACATGACATAATGTTCGACGTCATTTTTTAGCTATCGACGTCTTCATTTTTCTCGAAGTCAACGTTCGCGTGCGAAATAAATTCGAAAGTCTGCGCTAAGAGATCGACTCAACTTCGACCTGGTAGACCAGGGATGGGCATTTATAAAATTTAAACCGATACCGATACCGATACCGATAGTCAGAAAACAAACCGATACCGATACTTCAACAAATTTTATTCCGCAGCAATTATGCGACATCCGAGGCACCTTTCTAAATCAAGTGGACACTTCGATTCATAAGGAACAGGAACAGTTAATTAAACCAACCCTGGTACGGGCCGGCGTTTTGTTCCTGGCGTCTGTGGGGTCCGCGGCAGGAGCCGAGGCCTGAGGTCGGGCAAGGCGGCTGAGTGGGACCCAAATGACTTTGATGAATCGCAGTAAAGTCGTTATTCCCGTGCATTTCAATGTACCAGCGTCACGCTAACGCTATTAGACGCTTTAGCAGACTATGAAACAGCTTACACTGAAGTTGTCCCCGAAAATGGTGTGAAAACTATGCAGCATGAGGGGTGGGGCCGTAGGCTGGGCGTGGAAGATGGGGGCACGGCTTCACTATTTCTGCCTCATAGAGGAGTAGAGTGGAAGAGTTTCGACAGGTGACCTTTTTAACGAAGCAGCCCTGGTAAAGAATGCGTAAATATAAGGTCCGCCGCAGGCGAAGCCAGCGAATTTTGGTTAAAATTTGTCAACTGCAGTAGAAGATTCGCTCGGGTGGCGCCTAGAGGCGCCGTCTCTAAGTATCGGTTTAGTATCGGTTTTCCGGCCGATACGGATATCGATACCGATATCTCCAAAATGCACAGATAGTATCGGGAAACCGATACCGATACCTGGTATCGGTCCCATCCCTGTGGTAGACGTTAGAAGTTCGTGCTCGAATGTGCAAAGTAGAACCGTATCAAAGAGTCACACGCCAAGAGTGCCATCTTCTACGACAAATTAGCGTGGCAGTAGAGAGCAGTACACTACTGTCTACAGAGAAGGTTATAGACTACCTCCTAAATATGCGGGATTTCATTCAGTCAAATTAATCTGTGTAGTTACCGTTTCTTCTAACAACTACTGGCACAAAATACAGGTTCTTTTTGTGAAAAGGTTACTTCATATCGTTTCACTTCATTCACTTTCATTTTCATTCACTTCATAGTTACTGGCTCGGAAATATGTTGTCGATCGTCGACTTGCTGGTTCCGGCATCTACATATACCCGTTTCACTGGTGTTCCCCTTGGGACAGCATTTGCTTCTGTCTCGAGAAAAGTGCAGTGCCGTTCTCTAGCACTACGTAGCGCCATTAGTTACGCAAGCCCGCTTGCTTTCGAATTGAACTTGCGCTCTCCGCTCGAATGCGGTAAACCACTTACCGCGCTGACGAAGACGTAATTAGCGCCGCAGAGGATCACGAACGTCGGCAGGAGACCCGGATGTGTGTGGGAAGTTTCGCAGGACTCCGTCCACCGGGGATTAAACTCATCAGTGTCGATCCAGTCGTACGCCGCGAGTGCACCGGCAGCGATTAGTGCGAGGACGTACTGAAAAAAATGGATTGTTGTAACATAGGAAAATTGCGAATCGCAAAGGCTGTCGCACTCATTTCCTTAGCTTGAGGAAACGAAATATGTTTGCGGCAACCGTCCGGCAGAGTGCAAAAAGTACAGGAGAGCGAATGCGAAAATGCTGAACTGGAC
>JNEY01001057.1:0-10029 GCA_020875895.1 Aphelenchus avenae
AGGCTCGGCTTCATCAAGAAGTAAGTCCGACAAGGACAATTCTAAGGCCGCGCTGCAGTTTCAGGCTGTTTCGGCTCAAGCAACTGTGGACAGCGACGGTTCTCCTGCTTTCAACCGTCAGTCGGCGAGTACGCCAAGACAGACACCAGGTACGCGGAGGGACCAGTGCTCATTATGCCACCGACACGGTCATGTAGCCAAAAATGTTGGGACAAGTACGCGCCCCTGAACACGGCACCGCATGGCACAGTCGTTAAAAATGCTCTTTGCTCGTTCTCTCGTCGTAAAGGCCACATAGCCCCGAAATGCTGGGATAAGCATCCTTTACAAAGGCCCTCGCACATTGCGTCAGGCAGCAACAAGCCACCCATTTGTGCACCAAAATGCGGGATGCATGTTAGGTCGTTTAGCTCAAACGCTAAAGCCGGACGATCTGAAGGCAGCAAGCCTGCATGAGCAGCGCAGATTGCTTTTGTAGGTACGGCTACAGTCGTTAACCAGTCCTCGAAAAACTCCGCTCAAAAGAAGCGTAGTGTTTCCAAAGATCCGAATAAGGAAATGGTACGCCCAAGGGCCAAACAGACGCAGCCCGGCACGCACAACAAGCAATGCCGCAGCACGCAAATTCAGCTTAGCTGTTAAGTCGCTCAAAACGTAGCGCAGTGTCGTTTCGTCTTAGTTTGTTACTTTAGTTTCCAACTTAGTTAGTTGGCCTTCAGTTATTTTACAGTTCTTATTGCACTTGTTTAGTGCGAAATCGCGGAGCGCTTCCGGTCGATAGGGACAACATGACTGTCGAAGCCGCGCCCGATTTCGTCTTCTTTCTACTTGCAGCACGTTAGAGTGGTAAGTGTTCGCTCGTGTTCAGCTACATGCGAAAGGCAAAACTTCTAGTTTCGTCGTTCGCTGAGGAGCCGTTGCTGAAATATCACATGTTCTCTCCTTTCTCAGCGCATGTTCCAATCATGTAAGTTGGACAGTCGTTTGAGACCCTCTTCTCCAGTCGTTTGATTGCGCAACTTTTTGGCGCTTCATATCTGGGCTCCAGGCCGAGTCCGGCCAAATCGAGTAGCACAGTTAGATGCGCCAGACGCTTCTGCACCGCCTAGACATAGTCGTTTGCCCCAGTCCAGTCAGGCACTGAACATGTGCTTTCGATTTTTTTTGCCGACAACCTTGGTTTTTACCCAAAATCGCGGTTTTGGCCAACCATATCTCAGCCCATTGGCGAGTGCGGCCCAAACGGTTTACACCACTCGATGCGCCATGATTTCCTCTATCACACGCGTATAACAACTTGCTTCGAACCGGTCAGGCATTAAACACCTCTGTTTAATTTTCTGCCCGCAGCGCTGGTCGCGCAGCTTTGACCTTCAATAACTCGGTAACCGTTCAAGCGCGCGCAGGTCGGACTACACCGCAAGATGCGCCAACTGATGCTCTACCTGGCGTAGATATTGGCATGGTCCAATTACGTCAGGCATTAAACACCTCTAGCCGAGTTTCGTTCGAAACTTCCGGTTTACACTTTACAAGGCCAATCTGCGCAAGCTCTGCACGAGCCAAACCGCACCTTTTCTCTTCGTAATTACTTAGTTACTTTTCTTTTAAACTCCAGTTAGTTTACGTTATAATTATTTTTACAGTTCTTTATTGTGTTTTAGCTTATGGTCGGCGGTACTCTTGTCGAAGCGCTGGTTCCGGAGCAACTGGATCTCACCGATCCTAAGAAGCCCGAAAGGCCAAGTGAGTGCTGCCATTAGTTTCTTTTGATCCTAAGCGGCCCTTATCCTGGTCGACTAATGCTAGCATACTTCATCTACTGTGGACACTAGTCTACGACTTAGGAGGATCCTTAGAAAACAATAGCAAAATTAGCTGCTAGCAGCACATGTCGTTATTGTCCATGGCCCTAATTCTCTTGGTTTAGGTACCTCCGCCGATCTTTACGAAGCTCACCACGGCAAGATCACCAAGCACCGCAACGAGCCCTACATTGCTACGATCCATCACCGGCTCGGGACGCGCCGCTCAAGCGGGGCGGGGGTGGAAGCCACGGACAGAGAACCGCCATTCATCGTGGACAAAGCATTCGTCGTCGCTACGCCGTCGTCATCGATCCACCATCGTCAGCTAGTATTCCATACTCCAGTCTTGTTAAATGTTACTGTTCTTCACCATTTATTTCTTGTGGAGACCGGAGAATCATTCCTCGGAGACCGACGGCTACTTGCCCAGTCGGCACCTAAGGCATATCAGCAAAGGGGCTGGTTGTGGGGTATGCGATTGCGTGAACAAGCCTTCAGCATCATCAAGATCTCGTAGTTCGAGGTCCGGGTCGACCTCTGAGGGGGCCCGAGGGATGTTGGCGACAGCGCCGGTTTGCCAATCGATGCGTGCGGAGCCCGATTCAAACGCATGCGGGTCCCGCCGCGAAAACCTTTGCAGTGCGCCACTGTATGGATGCTGGCGGAAACAAGCCAACGGAATAGGCCAGACGGCCGTTCTTTTAGTCGTTCGTCGTCCCACTCCCCGATCACCACGCACGTCGTTATTGTCTCCGCATAAATTGGTTTACATAGGGCCCGTTTTCTGTAAGTTTTGTCTCGCATATAAGTAGGGAATTCGTTGCAATAAAGAGAAAAGCGCTAGCTGTTACAGGATCCGGAGCTGCTTTAAGCTAGGTTTGCATCGTAAACTTATTAGACAGCAGCGAAGGTTCCCACATTAATCATTCTAGTTAGCTAAGTTTTCTACGCGAGGTGTCCCGTGACCTAATGTGGAACTGCAGGACACCATGTCATGTTCTCTTCGCTTCGTCTCCGGATGGTATTGTAGGCGATAAAATTAGAAAAGAAACGCGAAATCTCGTCTCCAAGCGTTGCAATGCCAGAAGACCTAAATGCTAAGGATAATTGCAATAATTGATAATTGCATAATTGCATAATTGCAATTGCACCTATTTGCTACAATGCCTTCAAAGAGCGCATTTCACAGTTAAAGTTAACCGGCCAGTTCAGTGAACTACAGTGAACGGAACTGGTTTGAACCGATTCGCAGATTTTTAGATCCGGTTCCCTGAACTATACAGTGCTATTTTGCCTGAAATCGTAATGCCTTCGGGCTACTTTCGGCTTTTCCAACTTCGAAAGCGACTTAAATTACACCTATGCTGTCTTATAGCTAAAATATTGCCAGTTTCAAGGTCCTGCCGACACCAGTTAGTAATCCATGGATTTTCTATTCAAAATCACAGTTCATCTTAGCAGCCTAGTTTATCTGAACTGAGGCAGGATTCAGTTCAGTTCATTTCAGTTGAATGGGCTAAGATACCGGTTTAGTTTAAACTGTGATGCATTCTGCTTTGCACAATGCACGAATCCCCATACTGTCTCGTTTTCCAATTGTTGCTTGTCGGAGCCTCCTACTGCCCGTTGGCCATGTAAAGTCGCTCAATGACCTCGAAGTATTGCTTGACGTAGTTTTCCGCCCGAGCGAACTAAAAACGACAATTTCTGGGATACGCAATGACGCCTTCATGTCGCTAAGTGCTCACCGTCTCGACAGCAGAAACGGTCGTACCGAGCGACATTAGCGGTAACTGGTGAAAACGAGATGTTTTATCCAGCCTCCCCTCATATAGCTTAAAAAAACCTGTCTTGCATAAATCCGCCAACCATTTGATGCACGCTGAAAAGACATCATTATGACGCTTACTCTAACACACGTTGACGACGACCGTCATTGTCCAGTATCACCGACTTCGGCGATTTTTTGGCGAAATACGCACTAAGTTTTCATTTACTCCTTCGGAAGACCGCCCGCGTCGAGCATATTGTAGTGGGCAACGTGACTGAGACGTCTATGTGATGTTCACGTGACTCCGCGAGAGGCTACGCGATTGGCGTGAGATGTGCAAGCTTGGAATGAGGAAGGCGCCGGCGTAGCTTGCGGAATGCAATCCATAGAAACGGAAAGCGAGATCATTTTTGGGACCACGCGTGACAGTCGACTGTCGAAGCGATTTCGAGGATGTGGAGCGTCCGGTGGAGTGAAGTCCCAGGAGCATCGTTGCAGCCTGCATAACAATGAGTCCTAAATAATACTCAGGATGCGCTCCTGTCATAAGGCTGAATTAAGTAGATTTTGAGTGCATCCACAGAGAAACCATCTCCAAACTTCCGGCGAAACCCATCGCTAAATTTTCGTTGCAAGTTCCCTACCTCAAGCTCGTTTGTAGTGCACTAACAGGCTATTCCTTCGTTCGTTCGTCGTTCGTTTTTAGGGCTTCTGGTGGTTTTTCTAGAGCCAATGGGCCATTAGGTCTCCCCTAATATGCGATTCAGGTCCGATTCAGCCGATGTAGCCGGTGCAGAGAGATATCTCTCAGTAAGCGCGTAGAGGAGGGGCATCGTAGACTTGTGCTCGCGCCATTACTTGTATGAGTCGGGCTCTTTGGCTGGCTTCGAAGAGAGGTACGTCTCTACCTCGACGTTGGCCTTCTGCAACGGGTCGACGGCGCCAGCTGGGCGGCTAAAGGAAACTGCTGTGATAAGCGCTCGCGCTTCTGCGCACCTTCTTTTTAACCGGTGATTTGGTGGAGCTTCCGAGCGACAGAAGCTTCGCGATAGCGCGGCCACCGCTGCTCTCTTCGGATGCGTCAGAGTCATTGCTCTCGGGCGACACTCCGTCTATCATCTGCTCAGCTACTTCACGGGCTCGGTCTTTCAGCACTTGCTTCACTTCGTCGGCGACGAAGCTGTCTCCGAACATTTGGAGCTTGTAGCGAGGGTCAAGCGCGGTCGCGAGAAGCATCACGACCGATAGTAAGAAGAAAGAGGAAGCGTTTGCGACTAGATTTACCGACTAGCATGAATCAGCAGTCGACACGACGCAGGACAGGCGTTTGGCGCAAACAAGTGGAATGCAGGCAAATAGGCGCGAACACAAATGACGCAAATATGCGACAAAAACCCGGCGACGTAAGCATACTTCCCCCATCTAAAATTATGGGTCACATTTCCGCCACCTAGTTTTTGTTCCGGTTTTTTACGGCAGCTTGTACTTAATGCAGCTCAAAACCGGATAAAATACCGGTATCGGTCCCGGTCCCGGTCCCGGTTGTCGAAAAAATTCCGCCAATCCCTGGTAAAGAGCGGCTTAAGCATGATACATATCGCGTACGAAGGCGTAGTAACATTACCAAATGCTCGAGGCGCACGCTAGCTGATAAATCGTAGCGATGAGTCTGCTTTGTCCGATCAAACGCGATCGCGCTAGACAACTCTTGATAAACGACAGACATTTGAACAACCGGATCTCGCAGCGCGGCATTTGGCCGTTACATTGCCGCCTCCGTTTGCCTCATGCACCTCATGAAAGTTACCTTTGAGCTATGTTCGACCGAGGGAACATCGCCGATACGCGTTGAAAGTCAGCCAGGACACGACGTACGCGCCATTCCTGCCAAATTTTGGCATGTTCGGCCAAAAGAGCCGAAACTGACTGACCTATTGTTCAAAACGTCCATTTTTGATCGGTCAGCGTCTATCAGAGGGCACAACACAGTTAGAGGTCGTCGCCCGTAGCATGCCCTGAGCCATGCCCGTGCCGACGCAATCGTAAGTACGGGTTTGCGCTCGACACTACCCGGTGCGTCCATCGGCGTAGCTAGAAGGGGGGGGGACCAAGGAAAAATAAATACTTAGCATATTACTCAAAAGCATTGAGGCCTTTAATTGTCGATGAATTTTACAGCAAGTTAGCCCGAAAGCGCCCTCTGGCAGTGCCTCCGGTGTGCTGGCCTAGGTGTAATTACACCAAATTCTTTGTTAAAAGCCGCTATAGGGCAAAAATCGCACACTGCAAAAAACTACCAAAAGGGGACCAAGGCATTTTTTCGGCTCCGGACTTCGACCGGCGCCGAAAAAATAGGTAAGGGTCCCCCTTGGGTGCGGCCACACCTCCCGAGGGGTCCTAGTTACGCCACTGGGTGCGGCGGACTCCGCATGCGACTTTGTCACGCATATGCTGCCTGTAATGTCCGTCCTGTACCCGAATATGAGTAGAGTGTGTAAAAGTGGTTGAACACAATTCTAGCGTGGCGTCAGTATGACGGAGAGGTCACAACGACCTTTATGAACAGCAAGTATAGCGGAGACCGCCCTCGGAGGCTTGACTCGGAAGCGTACTATCAGCATAAATGACTAAAGGCGAACTTCAATCAAAATTACAGAATGTATTTCTAATAGAAAACCTGTGTATTTGAGCGGACAACGGAAGAATAGCGATCGGACTTTGAGCAGGCAATAGCGGCGCACTGCGCCAGTAGTTTGTGCCGTATTAACGAATGCAGGTGCGCGCGTGAAGCGCGGCAGAAATTTCGATTCGTTTGCAAGCAAATTTATGGTCCAGGATAAGCCGGAGAAACATAACGCCTAAACGGACGCCGCGACGCTGGCGCCGGTGAGTCGCATATCAGCCCGAGACGCAGCTCTAGCCTCCTGGCGTATAAACCGTTTCCATAATTTACGACGTTCAGGGGCAGAAGTAGGAATTAGAGCTCTTCGGAGATCAAAGAGGTGTCGAAAAGATCGACAAGAACATCCCAAACGGTATATTTTGCTAACGCTAAATAGATACTTGCGGTTCTTCGGTTCGCATAAAACACTGCAGTTCACAGGAAAGGACAACCTGTGTTATCAGCCTCGTAGCCCGAACTGACCACCATGCTTAGCGCGGATGCCAAGCCGCTACGCGTCGGAGCTAGTGGCTCGAAAGCCGGGTAAAGCATATGCTGAAGTTGCTGGCGTTTCTTTGGGAAATCCTAGGATTTTTCTCTGAGAGATCCACTTGCTCGATAATGACTGGAACCTGCAGTCCTGCCCGTTTAGCAACGTTCGAATCAGTCCACGTCGAAGTTAGGATGTTTGGACAGAAAAATGTATTTGTGAGACAAACTCTAAATGATGATAGGAAAAAACCTGTATTGACTTGCCGTCTCGCCATCAGATGACGCTTACGCCAACACTTACATCGCCGCCACTTGGTCTGGCGTCAAGTGCTGCGCAAAGTGGTATCAACGGTCTAGCAGATTCGGACGAGAGCGTCCCGCGGGATCCGATATCCTGACCGTTTCTGCGTGATGACGGTCTTCGCCGCCGCCGCATTGCAGAGCGTAATCTGCATGGTAACACTCCACAAACAAACAACGAAACGACTAGCCGCACTGGAGGGCCAATCTGCACGCAATAAGCACCCAAGCAAGGCTACAGCAAGAGACGACTCGGCCTTTGATTCGGAGACTGAAGCAACCTTCACTGCTGGTTCGCGTTGGTCGTCGCAGAACCTGCAAATCGTTTGTTACAGCTAGAGGAGCATTACCAAATACGATACGCAAAACTCCATAGAGGTCCTCACACGAGAACATTTTGAAAAATTTAGACAACGTTTACCGCTAAAATGAATTCCAAAAAGAGCGAAAACCTGGAACGCTGTCCCGAAAGTTCCACTGCCTTTTTTGACGAACTCATTGTCGCAGGCGAACATAACATGTATCCTTACTGCATCCACATAGCAGCGCGTTGGCTTCTTCATACAGAGCGTGACGTACGGTGCAGAATTATTGCTCATTGTATTCAGCGGAATAAAATCGTAATTCAAAGCTTGAACTTAAACAAAGAGGCATGCGAAACCTGGGCTAGGTTGAAACGTCTCGTACCCATAAACCTGCAGCGATTAGGACAGCGTTGCGTTCAAGAAAAGTGGGTCTTGATGAGTCACCGGCGCGCCATGCTTTTGATGAATGCAGTGAATTGCGCCGGAATCATAGGCGTAGTCTTTACACTTTACACTACGCGGCACTTTGCCTGAGTTTTTGAACGTTCCAGTTTAAGCCATAATGGTAAAACTTGCATTGCAGGCATTTTAACTGCCCGTCACAATAGATTTTGCCATCACCTCAATTAACTAATGTATGCCACCGGCCAGAAAATGGGTGCTTGCACCGAAATGAGACAACACGCAGTCCCCGACAAAAGCCTTTAGTATTAGAACGAAAACCAGACCTCACGTATAGAACTACGAATGAGGCAAGACAGAAAACTGTAGATTGTATTTGCTGCTCCCTTGAGGCAGAGGATGAGTTCCTCGCCTCGAATGACTAATTGATGGCTAATCCTAACGGACAGATATGCCCTCAGGGGGGGGGCTGTCCAAACGCTACTCGAGTGACACCAGGAGCTGGTACTTAATTGCACTGAGTCTTCGTCTTTTAGCCGACGTGTTTAGACTAAAAAAAACCTGTTGGGCACACTATTTTTGGTGGAATGCGTCAGAACGTGCAATTCAGACCTTAAATCAAAGCATGAAGCACGATCTTTAATACCTTAACTCAGACCCTGATGGACGACGTCTCAGACTTCTTCAGAGCTTAATTCAAACCCTAAGTACGACGATGCAAAATTATCAAGCCACGCGTGTTTATCAGATCGTCAGAAAGCACAGAAAGCCACGAGAACTAAAGCTGGTAATATTTTCCTTGTACAGTTGGCTTTTAACCACCGGGAAACAAAGATGCAAAGTGACCTATAATGTCCACAACTACAGTGCGATAAGAGCCTCGCAGTGCTCCCCTCTTGCGCATTCCGTGCATCGATTGGGATCGACTCGAGAAAAGTCAAAATCCGGAACTAGTCCCAAGCACCATATATCTGTAACTCGCTGCAGCCAAGTCGTGTGGCACGGCTTCGAATTCGGCGATAAAAAGTTTTCAAAGCGAAACGTTTACTGTGAAAGTAACCGGTGGAAAAGCCTGTTGCGCTTGTCTTCTACGTCAAATTCGACGAGCAGTTTCCAGCTGGAATTAGTGCCACATTTTGGCAAACCCAGGTTTCCAGGTCACGCCATCGCGTTCCACTCTTGGACTACTACAAATGTCGCTTGCGGTATTAGAACCCATAAGACTGGAATTTAGCTCGATATTTTGAGATCTGGGGAATGGAAGTCCCACTTTTCGACTGACGAGAAAATTGTTTTGCATTGGGAGACGTACGGAAAATTCCATTCGTTTGGCCAAACCTGACCATTTAAGGATCTACAACGAGACACACGACTTTTGATACTTCGACTATTCAGATGGCTTTAAAGTTAAAGCGGCGCAGAGATATAACAGAAAATCGTAACACAATGACAAGGTGTCCTAAGCACACTTGACGCCATCGACGTTCGACAACCACGACGCAAAGGTACTTTTGGAGCGCGCACAAGCTGGCAAATCGCCGCTATGAGTGAACGCTACAAGTCGCAACTGAAATTGGCGATTGCTGCTTGCATAGCCGAATGCGGTCACGCTGCACGCCTTTCCACTTACGGAAAGTATACGTAAAATCGAAGCAATGTAGCACGACCAACAAATGATAACGCGTAAAATATGCACGAAAAGCATCACGGCTAGGGCGCAATTAATCTTTTCTTAAAACGACAACGCTAAACTTATCGGACCCCAAAGGAACGTTAACTCCAAAGAAGTGGGACATACGCGACGGTAATGCATCCTGTTTGAAGAAATTTCCAGAAAAAATGTTTACCAAAAAACGGTTACCAAAATAAAGTTTACCAAGAAATGTTTACCAAAAAGGCTGCTCGCTTTATCGGCGGCAGTCGAGCCCATTGGGTCGCCTGAAAGTTGCAATTCTGACCGAAATTCTACTTGGATTCCACAGCAAAATATGAATTCTCTACCCCTAGTGAGAGTCGAATTCTGATAAAGCGACGGTCAAAGCAGAAAGAAAGCCGACATTTAAAAATATACAAACGCAGGGATCACAATCAAATAGTTACCGTGTCCGTCCTCTTGTGGACACAGTTCTTCTATTCAAGCCAAAACCTGAAAATTGCCCGGTTTGACTTCTTCGTGACGAGGCTTCACGAACAGACGTAGTTAGTTCACGACATCGTTCACCCGAAACCAAAAATGCGCGCGTTTCCACGGACCAATGTAAAAATTCGGTTTTTATAAAGTTTGCATTT
>JNEY01001057.1:47594-62636 GCA_020875895.1 Aphelenchus avenae
CTACAAGCTGCAGCGTCCGTCGGCCAAAAACGCGATCACCGCTATACAACTTTGCATACACGAAAGGTTGCGCACGAGCCACAAAGCACTATGGTCGCGCGAGTAAAACACGAGACACCAGTATAATTCAAAGATAGTTTCCGTTGGTTTTTGCCGCTTGACGATCTCGACACAAGAAGGTATGGCGCTAAAAGCCGAACTTGGGCCAACTCTGGTCGATCATATATGAAAACACCGTCTCGAGGAGGCTAGCCGATCCAAAGTCCGGGTGGAAACATCCCAGAAGTTGCGGGATACGAGCGGACCTCGTGTATTCTCTGCACACTCTCATTCTATTAGGGCACGAAACTGAAAAGACGCAAACATAGCAACAATGAAGTGTACTTAATGTTTTTAAAGTGAGCGCCTTTCAAGCATGGGCGTTATCGTACACGTTGAAAATCGTCTTCTCAGACTTGTCTTAGAGGCGTAACTGGACATACAAGGGACAAAGACAAAGCTTAAGCCGCACATGATTGCCTTTCTTCATAAAATTCGTTAGTAAAAAACCTGACTGGTCTGTATGTGTCATTCATCACTGGATTACCGCTGCTGGCTAGTCGATACTGACGCCGCCGGCAAACCCGCACCTAATCATATAAGGGTTTGTGACTGTTTTGTTCAAGGATCCGGATTTCTAGGTTTTGCATCAAAAGATGGTTGTAGAGCTTTGCGTCGAATAGTAACATGTTGGCAAGAAGGGGAGAGAACTGGATGCAAGCTGTGCAGCCTTCCGTGGCCGCAAGAGGCAAATCGATCGGTCCGCAACTAAACCACATCCGCCACATTAAATGACACAATAAACAGACGGCAGTGAACTGTCCGACCTAAATGCTGACCGCTTGTATCAAATCGCGTCTAGGCCTGCCATCGCACATTTGGGCGATCTGCAAGGCATATGCATGACTTGTGGAATCCACAAAAAAACCGTGATACCACAATGATGGCGACGAACAGCGTACGCAGTGGTTAATGATTTACCTTTAATGGTGCCGCAATAGATGTCGTAGGGCACACGCTTGGGGGTTTCCAAAATTCAAACCGAAGACCGATACCGAGTCCGAGAGTCCGAAAGTCAAACGAGACCAAGATCACCAAAATGCAATGAGACATCAAATGGCACAATAAACAGACGCCGCGACCGAAGCCGAGGCTCGGTCCCAGCCCTGGTAGGTAAGGACGCATGGAAAACTACCAAGCCATGCATAGTATCGCCCATATGAATTTAGCGCTTAAAACAAGGCATACTGACAATGTTTTCCCCTGAATCAGAAGTTGCTGAGAAAACTGCGATATTTCCATTCCAATTGCGACTAAGCATACGTAACATCAAAGGCGAACATGGCATACGTTTATGAGTCCGTAAGGCCTATATCTTAGCAGAATAACCAACAGCATACGGTGTACCAAAAAAAAAAACTGAAGCCTTCCATCTCACACGCCCTGTTCTCCATAGGTTAAACTAGCGGCCGCGCCGTACTCCACGCGGTCGGCGCCGCTGTTGAGGATACTTGTGCCGCATTGCTCCTTAGTGTGGGGTGTATTTGTTCCTTAACATATATATTAGCAATTCGTTTTCAGGTGTCCGATTGCCATCGATCCGTAGTATTCACGGCGTGGTTGCGTGCATTCTAGAGCAAGCGATGCATTACATCCATTCAAAGCGCTGCCGCGTGCATTTTAGCGTCACCGCATGCAGTGGAAGTTTTGATGCGCACACATGGCGCCAATATATGAGCCCACTAAGGCAAAAACGAACGCTATATGCTGCGAACTAGCCTTTCTCGTGCTTCGTTTTAAAACCTGATGATGTGCCCATATGACAAACATTTGGTACTCACTGGCGTAATACTAGACGACTTAGCGTCGCATTCAGCAAAAATTTTGGTCAAATACGCAAAGAAAACCTGTGGTTCAGATGTTCAGCTTCCATTTTTCCATGACCTTTTTCGCGTGGTGAACGTTTATGCCGCTCTTTGTCGGCACAAACTCTCATTCGCGGCTGAGTCCTTCAAGTAGATCTAACTCCTAAATTACTTTAGAATGTTACCGTTTCTGCGGACGGTCCACTCTTAGGCCAAACTGGAGAGGGGAGGGTGTTGTGAGGTCCCACAAGCTTTATGGATGCGGCATAGTTCCGCGGTGCAGCCAGGTTGTGGCGCCACACGTCACAGTCTTAGTAAAAAAGAACAGTCGAGTCGCGACGTATGTTCTATTGTCACGCCTACTTCAGTACATTGCGAATGACTTATCAATAGAACTACAGTGAAGAAGAAAGTGAAGAAAACTGCTGAAAGTTGTACTATACCAGAAAGCGCTGCTTGAGTACTAAAAGGCCCCAGAGCACGTTAAATGCGTCGCAAGCGCCTTCGGCCGCATGCTCGCTGACTATCGTCGCGATACGTGACGCTTTAGGTCTGCGGCGTTGTACGCTCAATCGCAATCACGCTGTACAAATTTTTACAAACGAAAAATGGGTGCAGTGTCTATGAAGAAGTACGGGTAAAACTCGAGAGACCGACAGGGTTCAGCGATGGTTGTTCTCAATTTCGGTGTCTTATGATATTGACGCAAAAACGTATTGCGCTAACAGCCGTAACTTGGCCAAGTCTAGTCGATCTGAAGTCAGAACGTCGTGTGAGCCGAACAATCCAGAAGTATCGAACACCGCCTTTGCTCTGCCACTATGACCGAAGCTTCCGGTCGGGGTTGCGACTACGCGAGTGGTAAGCATCCGCTATTTATAAGCGCATTTAAGTGTGCACTTATTGCGCTAGTGCTTTGCTGCAAAACAAAACTGCGAGTATGTAGCTCTTTGATTCACTCGAGATTCGAGCATTGTGGATTCTGTACTGTCCAGCGTTTAACCTGAACTATTTTATTCCGCTTTTTAAATCTATGCTTTTCAGCAAACCGAAAAAAAAGTACCCAGGAATCTGAATTGAATTACTCCGTAACGGCCTGTTTTTTTAACCGCAAGCTAGTGGAGCTTGTGATCATCGCAAATGGAGGCGTTTGGCGAGCAAGAGGCTGGAATGGTCATCTTGAGCCAAAAACATTTACCTGGGGGGCCAAACCTAACTTAGAACTCACCGCCCCTCGCGCCAACGACACCAGTTGCTAATGCAGGAACGATTGAGATCACTCTCTTGGTGGTCCTCAGTAGTTGCCCCCTAGTATCCTCTCCACTTTTTCTTTATGCGCCAGCCGAGCTGGCTCGGTGAGAGTGCATCGGGAGCGCACGTCGGCGCCCTTTGTCCGCGACTAAGGGCTTATGATTATATCAGCAACTGCTTGCTACGATGCTCATGAACCCACCACATGCGTCACTGTGTAATTCCAAGCCGCCGTACAATTCGGCTTATAAGAAACAACCTAAAATTAAAGTGCCTTTCTTCAGAAAATTAATATGAAGGAATGCCGATAGACCACATTTTTCGGAGTAAACTTATGTCTTCGATCGATCCGTGGGTCGATCGGTTGCATACTCGTGTGTCCCTTTCGGAGGCGGCCGGTCGCTTTCTCTAGTAAAAAAGAATCCAATTCTACGTCTCAGAAATACGTTATTTAAGTAGGCTAAGAGAGCAGTTTTATTTCCGACTGTCGACAAAGCAAACGGGTTGTTCTGGCGTGTTCTGTGGCAACGATTTTCTATAAGGCCTAAGCCTAAGCCCAACGCTTCAGGCCTACGTTTGAGCCTAATTAAGGCTAAGCAAACAACCTGAGCCTATGCCTAAATCTGAGCCCAAGCCTCAAAACAAAAATGAGTGCCCCCCCCCCACATAAACTCCTGGCCCCGTACTCTAGTTTGACCAGCAAACCTTCTATCACTAACCGGGTTGTTTTTTGGCTCCTTTGAACTGGATCTACTTCCTGGAAAGGAAGAGAGTGCGCAGCTGTCGCATGCGCTCACGATAATTACCGAAATGCAAAACACTAAGTGAGATCAGTTCGTCGGCGGCCATCTGGACGACTTGCGTCAATAATCCCGCCTTGCCACTGCTGCGCGGAGCTGATCCCTAATTTCCATGTTACGCCTTGACATTTGCTACACATGTGCAGCAATGAACCCGGCAAATGCGCAGAAGAAAAAAACCATGCGCCCCATACGTTCCTTTGTTCCTGCTAAAATCCTTTATCTTGCTCAGGGCTGCAATTCCCTGCAAACATTCATCAGGCCATATAATATTAAGAGGCTTATCCAGAAAATAAAACAGATCAAAATGTCCCGTCGCAGGCGACGCCAGTGAAAGCACGTGCCACTGGATTGCTGCGTTACTCGCGATTCTCTACCGGCATCATACGACGATTGCGATATGGTCGGCGCGGATGTACGCACTAGGGCTGGATTCTGATTCTGAATTCTGAATTTGGTTTTGAGGTTCTGAATTCTGAATTCTGAAATGAAAATCCGATCAGAATCCAGCCCTGGTACGCACGCTCCACGATCCGGGCGCGAAACCAATGCGCTGCTGCGGAGCATGAATGGAGCGCGGAGTCCAAAATTTGACAAATATGACGAAATTTGCTCTATCTGCGCCTAGCTCGAGCCGTTTCACGTAGCACATTCGGTCACATTTTTGGCAAAATTCCATTGAGATTGGACTGGCAGTTCGCCGCACTCGCATAGCAAAGATTTAAAAAGAATAGCCTGGGCTTACGCTAAGTGCCAAGTATAGTAGGTAAAGCGCTGGCATCTGCAGGCTTTGGGCGACCAGTGTGCACGACGATACCGAGAAAGCCGGCGAACATGTTCAACTTCTTTGCCATCGGCGGCGCATCATAGACTGGGAATGCCAGCCGGACTGAGAGGACGACGTCGATTTCGGCAATGGTTGCGGCACAAGTGCCTAGACGAGGCGTATACTTCGGAACACTAAATATGCGTAAGAGCGAGGGGAGGGTAAAGGGCTCGCCCGGAAAGGTAAAGGTATATTGTTTTTAATTTAAATTTTTTGTTTAAATTCAATTTTGATGGGGAAGCGCCATGATTAAAATATTCTTATATCTTATTCTCCTCTTGTGCCCCCTTGCCTAATAAAAATGGTTGTATGATCCGTCCTGCTAGCGTTTATTTACATTTTCTCTTAGATAGATCTAATTAATGTGGTCAGAGAAAGGGCCGAAAAAATGTCTATCGTTTCAGATCGACCCGCACTTTTACTGGTGTGCAAGAACCCAAGAACATTGGTAACAACCTCAACGTGGAGGGAGTCGCAGCAGCAGTAGTTCTTGAAATCGACGCCGGGAGCTACGACGTTGGAATTTCTCCGACGCAGTCGGCCATCGGGATAAGCCAACTGCACTCGTAGTCAACGAGGTTAATCCACCTAAGAAACAAGAATCGCGCAGGTAATACGTGCTGCATTAGGTGCAGCTAATTGGCATGCCAACTGACGTCGTCGAGCATCACGTAGTGGGACGATTTCGCTAAAACATGCCGGGCTTCCGCCTCCAGTCGACTGAGTAATGTACTTTTAACCGTAAGGCAGAAAGTATTCGATTAAGTAAACAAGCAAGACAAGAAAATTACCAAGAAAAGGATGCTTAACGATAAAGCGACAAGTAAAATTTTGCGGTAGGATGCACAAAACGGTAAGGAGGGAGTCAACAAGATTTTTTCGTCTGTATCACTCTAATCCGGCTTGTCATCCTACGTTGTTCAAACATAGGCGTAACAGTTGAACATTGATTTTAAGGTGGTAGTGCTGAGCGGAGCAACATAGATTGTAGATCAGCGTGACACTCCCCGGGCCGGAGCCGGAGCGAGAAGCCGAGCCTAGGGACCACTACCGAAACTGGAGATATAGCCGAGACTCTCGGTCCAAAAATGCGATATCAGCGGATGGACCCACACGTGTGGCAGATTCCGAAAGCAGTGCGAGGAAACAAGGGCCGTCCAGGGAACCGTCACAGAAAGAAAGATCTGTTAGGACGGCAGGCGGAAACCTCACCCGAAGCCTCAACCTCCAAGGGGACACACAAGGTAATAAAGAGAGTTTATTAAACCGAACACCACCAAATAAATGCGGGACAGGTGGAAAAGGAGGCAAGTGGCAGGCTTACCTGGCTTTAAGCCGAGGCAAGAAAGCCGCTGGCAGGTAGGCCAGAGGCTGTTCCGGACCCGAGGGGGTCGTTGAGGGCCGACTTGGGTAGGGTCGGCTGGTTGAGAGAGCTGTCGAAGTCGTCGAGGCACCGGTCGTATCGGTGCAGGCCGTGAATGTTGATGATGAAGTCCGCAGGCCTTATATAGGGGCGGCCTGGGTGTAGTTTCTGCCGGCGCGGCACGTATTCGGGCGTGGCCGTGCCGGCTGGTACCATCTTTGGGCGGTGGAATCCGCCCAAGACGTTTGCAGGGCCCGTAGGAGGTGCTGTATCACCTTCCTCCTTTTGGGTCTTTCCCTTGTTGCGCGAGGAAAAAAGGGATCTCTTTTCCTCGCCCAAGGACATTTGCGCCCTTTCGGGCCGACGAAGGCCAAATGGGATCACATTCCTAATCACCCATTTGGCTTGCACTTTTGGCCTTACTAGGCTCGCATGTTGCGATCCGAAAGATCTGCAACAGACTCCGGCGGGCGAAGAACCTCTCTGAACCATCCTTGGTGGAGAAGCAGAGGTTGCCCACAGTGTGCTAGGTCCGTAATGGACAAGTCGACGTCGTCCTGACGAGTTGGTCAGGTAATGAGAAAAGAGAGAAACATCTGAGACAAGGAGCGAACAACGAGACATGGGTAAACATACAATATCGGGAAGGTAACACATATCATTACAAGCATTTACACAAGGAAATACAATAGAGCGAAACAAGTTATGTGTTCTTCCGTCGATGGATACCTGCGTCTGCGTCGAGGCTCGTATCGGCGTCTCGTTGAGTGCACGTCCGATTGCGTTGATCGTGTGACCTTCGTTGAGGGCTTTGGCGTGCGTCATTGCTGAGGTGGCGAGCAGCGTAATGATGGCCACCGTCGTAAACCATGCGGGGAATCCCACTCGCAGTGCGATGATTCCGGCAACGGTTATGATCAGGCAACAGGATAGGCTGAGAACGGCCCAGAGCCACATTGCTGGTTGGACAATGCTACGCCGGATAAACTTTCCCAAGACACTGAAGACATCATAGTCAGTGCTGGTTTCGTTGTCGGCAACTTGAGCTGAGCTAAACAGCTGGTAGTTGCTATCCAGGTGTAGCATGCCGTATAGGTCGAACGTCCGGTTCGAGCTTGGGCAGGACAAGACACAGGTCTCGTCAATGTAGCCGCTGGGTAGTGCCAGGGTGACGGACTGGTTTGATCCTTTTGAATCGCACATGACCGAGAAGTTGGCCGATGGACATTGGACGTGTCCAAGGCTAGAGCCAAAATTCGTTGTGCACGCATAGTCCAGTTGGGCACCTTGACCACAGTTTCCACAGCCGGTGAGCTGTTGTGGGCTAAGGTTGCACTGGTTGTTGTCTAGCAAAACGGCTAGATGATAGTTGTACAACGAGATCTGTAATTGTACGTTGCCGATGCTCGTTTCTGAGTACAACATTCCCGCTTCCTGCTTGTAGGTAAATGGACCTAGATGGCTAGGAAGGATGTGTCTCCGTTCACTGAGGTGGTTCAGTGGTGAGTAATCGCTGCACTTACAGCTGATTCGACCTCCTGCAGGATGACACCTACAGTTGTCTTCGTCCAGCGTGCAGTTAAATGCTTGGGCCTTTTCTGGCGTTAAGCATCGCAATTGTGGTTGGTCCATGGCTTCTGATGGAAGCATCGCAGTCCGGACACCGTCGGTCACGAACCTCGAGGACAATTGCATTGGTGGCGGTGAAGTTATGCTAGTCACCGTGTAGTCGACTCCATCCACGCGCTTGCGTGGTGAATCAAGTCGAAATGGTACGGTCGAGGAGGCTTTCCAAGATCCTCGCTCGATACTGACGTCCATGGTCAGCTGTATGTCCCAGCTGGCACATCCGAAGACTGTGCCAACGGTTGTGTTGATCGGCATCGCATATTCGCGATGGAACAGACATCCGGGTACACATAGGAAGCATCCGTTACCCCAACAACCGGGTGTATCGGTGCATTCGGTAATACCGGTATGAAGGTTTGCATCACCAAGCTCGACAATGTGGTCGTCGGCCTTGGTATTCGTGCACACGCTCGACTGGCAAGAACCTGCTGCGTAGCAGCGGCGCGAGCTTGTTACTCGAGTCTTGTAGTGACGAGTGTAGTAAAGCTCTTCTGGCTGGCAGATGTATCGAACATCCGTAATGCGCAGCTTCAGAGTCCCCATCGGTTCGGAGTTGTTACCTCGGAGGAGGATACAGTTCTCCTGGCCTCTGGTCTGGAAGGACATCAGAAGAGACTTCTGGAACTTGCATGAAAGAACTCCTTCCGAGTCTTGCATGCAGTTCGCGGTGTTTGCTGTTATCGCTGCTGTTTCAGAGCAGCCAGCTGTTCTGCTGGGCATCGTCAGTAGGAGTACGATGCTTAGAGCCAACGAGGCGAGTGATGGCCTGCGTGGTTGCGAGGGTCCAGCTATTGCGTTGGACATTTCGTTGTCAGTAGGGACAACGTCACTCTCATCCACTTCTTCGATCCGAAGGTGAGAGTTAGGCTGTTCGCATATGGCGTTTCGCCTTCGCAGCCCGAGGGCTGGGATGCTGTCACCTGACGAGCTGTCCGATTCCTGCACTTCGACGGTTTGTCGGACTGCGCTATAGCTCACATGGAGGTTGCTACGCTCTCGGTTCAGGCGGTAGCGTCTTCGCTTCGATCTGCGCTTAATGCAAAATATGCAGCAGCAGCATCCGAAGATGATCAGATATCCCATGACGGCTAGCAGGCTAGTGATCAGGCCTGGTGAGCACTGAGGTAGCCGAAGAGCCTTTTCGCAGAAGATGCAATCGACCTTCTTGCAGGGATCTGGGTATGGACAGGTCAGTTCGTCGGACTTGACCAGTAGGCTGTTTGACCACCACTGGATTCGAACGAATCGTGGCATGGTGGAGAGGTCATTAAATGGCTGATGCATTTCTCCCTGACCTGTGGGCTTGACGTGGTCGCATCCTGCATTGCTGCAGTATTCGACATGATCGATCCAGCTTTCCCACTTGACGATGAACGAGTCGTCCAAGCAGGTGGCTTTGCAGCCGAAACAGGGTTGGTTCCGCTGGATAGTGTGATCTTGCTGGTAAACAGTTGCGCTAACTGTACCCCATGCTCGGATAGGGAGCATAAGAGCGTTCTTGACCACTAGAGTGGCAAGCTCTGTTATGGGGCTCCAGCAGATCTTGCTTTGTCCGCTGGCGCATCCTTTAGGATCGCCAAGGCATTGCGGAAGGTTTGCGCTGTTGACACCGCGTGTTGGGCGGTTGGTCAACATTGGTAGTTGGTAACCGAGGCAGCGCTGACGCGTCTGTACCAACTCCTTCTTGTGCACGTGGAGTTCTTTTACATAGAACTGCTGGCCATTGTCCAGCTGTACCACATGCAGGCGTGTATGGAACGCCTTAGTGCAGTTTTTGTTGTCCGGGGTGATGGGTTCGCCCTGGATTCTGCACTCGTCCGGCCTGAGCTCCTTAACCAGCTGTATCTGCTCAGCTAGGTCTCGGATCAACTTTGGCTCAGATGACTTCTGGGGGTAAAACTGCATGTCGTCCAAAGGGTCATGGAAGGAGCAATCCGATGACCAGGAAGGACACGTGCACTTTACTCCACAGACCACTGACGTGTTCAGGAACACCGTGTGGGAATGCGGATCTGAACACCGCTGAAAGGCGGTGCAGAACTCGTTCGTGGTTTTGTTACGGAAGATGAAGAGACCTGCTCCCAAGCATGACTGTCCGGCTTGGAGGTCTGCATCCTGGCCCTGAGTGCACATGGTAGCGATCTTTGGACGGAAAGTTCCGTCTTCGCAGTACCAATTGTGTGCCAGGACATTGTCCGTAATGTTCCAGCGAGAAGGATACTCGCATACCGGCAGTGCTATCTGGCCGACTGCACCGGTGATGAGACACCAAAGAATGGTGACGAAGCATGCGGTGGTAAGGACTGTCTTGCCTTTCCCGCTTGGCTTCGCGTTTTCCGGGTCCTGTTTGGACTTGTCGACGGTCGGTTCTGACGAGTCCGATCCGTCTCCTCCGGCCTTGAGAAAATCGCTCTCAAGCGTGTCCGGAGGGGCCGTTGGTCGACGTCTATAGACTGTTCGGCTTCGTGGTAGGTCCTGAGTGATCCCTCCGACCGGCCATTTGACCGTGTAGTGGACTACTTCCTGGTCAAGGTCGGTAGTTGGACGTTCGTGGCCCGCATCCTTGTGGGAATGCTGGTCAGCGTGTACGGCCGAAGGTTGATTCTCGGCTTCGGCTGGAGTGGTCACTTTATCAGCACTTTTCTCAGCATTGTCAGTGCTGGTTACGAGTGCGGTGATCACTTTATTACGCGTTGCTTGGTGGTCGGTTGCCATAGGGGCAAGTGGGCCGCTCATTGCGGCGCCGACAGCAGTTGCGTATATTTCGCCTCCTCCTTCAAGGAGATGGATACGTCTGATGTTGAACGCAGACCAGTGCTGCTGTCCGATCAGAATGCCTGGCTCGCGTTGCCCGAGCTCAAGTCGTACTCCTTGGCGTGGATCGTTCGACGCGGTCTGTACATGGGCCGTGTCGATTGCTGGGAGTTGATCGACTCCCGCTAACTCGAGCGTCATGCTGGAGTTGTTTGCGAGTACAACACCAACGTCGTATATAGGAAGGTGCTGTGGTTCTGGGTCGGTGTCGCGATACGTCGCGATCCGACATTCGTCCGTACGCTTACACCTCAGTCCGAGGCTTTCTGCTAAGCGCCGGTTTATGTAGGACGAAGTGCTTCCTGAGTCGAAGAACAGGACCGTCTGTTCTCTCAGGGAAGGTACGTCAGAGTTGAAGACAGTAGCTCTGCGGGTTAGCATTGCCACGTCTGGTTGTATGCATGGCGTCATAACCATGAACCACTTTGAAGGCGGTTTCTGTGTGATCGGCTTGACGGGCTTCTCATGAGCCGCACAGGTCAAGCAAGTAGGAACGATCGCCTGATCGGGCTTAGGATCGTTAGTGGCATGAACGTTCGCATTATCCGCATGTCCATTGTGCGCACTAGTGATCGCGAGGACTTTCGCATTCTTCGCATGTCCGCGCCCCGGCTCCGGGACTATTTCGATCTTACAAGGTCCGTCGTCCGAATCGTTTGCGTCACAGAGTGATTCATGGTGTGCTTTGATACCGCAATAGAAACACCCATTGATTCGTTTGCACTGCTGCATATTGTGCCGGTTACCAAGGCACTTCAGGCAAAGGCCGTGTTCCTTGGCCCTTTCTTTACGGCTGCTTGCGCCAGGGTAGGCATAGCAATCCGTAGCCCAGTGATCTTTGTTACAAAAGCGACATTGGGGATCTGGTTGGCTTGTCTTGTGGCCAGGCTTGATTTGAGTCGAGAAGAAGGTGGCATCTTTGGCCTCCTTCTTCTGCGGTTTCTTATCCCGCTTCTGCGACTCGAGGCTACCGCACATTATTTCGGTGTGCTCGCTAGCTCGTAGCTTGGCACGTACAATGTTGCGGAGCACGTTGACATCGTAGGGCATGTTGTAGGCCTCACGCATGCAGTACAAGTCCCGTAGGATCCATTTTGGCAGTTTGTCTTCAATGGTCACAAGGACATGTCTGTTGTTGATGCCTAGTCCCTGACACTCGAGCTGTCGACAGATTCGTTCGATCTCCGACATAGTGTTTCTCAGGGATGGGATGCTGACCTGTGCCGCAGGGACCTGAACAAGCGGCGCCGGACTTATTCGGTAACTACTTATTTGGTAACTGCACTTTCGGTAACCATACGTTTTCGGTAACTACGCTTTCGGTAACCACTCTTTTTCGGTAACCAAAAAATACGCTTTCGGTAACCATACACTTTCGGTAACTACGCTTTCGGTAACCACATATTTTTTTCTTACATACGCTTTCGGTAACCATACACTTTCGGTAACTACGCTTTCGGTAACCAGTAGCAAATTTACATTTTTGCCTTGTAGCATTGCGAACGTTTTGCTATACTTTCGATTCCACGAGCTTTCTGCGTGCAGCGCACGATCGATAATCGTTTTGAACTTGGCGCGGCGGGAGACTGTGGGTCCTGAGCATCGCGTCCATTCCGTAGCGTCCAGTGAATGATAAGCAAGCTCCCGCAGGTCATTTGACCTCGCGGAAAGCGCACTGAGACCAGCGTCCTCCTGCCGTGCGGGCTGTTTTCTCATCGTTTGCTTGCCGTGCTGAGCTCTTTTTCCCTTTTTCCTTTGCCTTTACCATGCTTACTTATTTTCACATAATTTGCTTTGCAGCACGTGGATCTTTTCTCAAATTTGCTCTACGGTGCGTAGAGTGCGTAGCCCTTTTCCCATTAACTTGAACATTGAAAAGCATCTTTGCATAGCGAACCGAGTAGCATAAATAGACCCCGGTTTTGACTAAGCATGTTCTCTTGCGCTACCTCTATGAAACTTTGCTGTGCGAGACCTCCTAAGCAAATTATTGTTGCCCAATTTCTACCTGTGCGTTGCAACGCGCATGTAAATTTACTGAAGGACCTGTTCTAATAACCGCGTTCTGTGCGGTCTTTACACTAGTATAACGCCTTTCTAAATTTTCTTATTTTAGAATCTTTCATTGCTACTCAACGACGACATGGTCTTCGACGTTGCGGCCTACGACTTCGACAAGGTGCGAGGCGAGGAGGAGCTCTCGCGGGACCTTGTGGCGATGCGCACTGAGACGAAGGCGAAGGACCGGTGCTGCGACGAGCGTCGCAAAGCGTTGAGCCGTAGCGTCAGCCAACGTAAGCTTAAATTTGCACGTATTTTTGCAGCTGTTCCGCTAACTGCGTGTTTTAGCTTTGCTCGGCAGCGACAGGGAATTCTGTCGGCTGCATCTCGAGGCCCGCCAGTTGCGAGAGCTGTGCGAGGCACTCAAGGCCAAGCACTTCTACACCTTCAGTGCAGTGCCAAGTTTTCGCGGCCACAGTCCGCTGCCCACTTCTCATAGAATCCCACTTACACTTGCGTTGCAGATGACAAGAAGGCCGAGGAGGAGAAGATAGCGGTAGCTGTGCCAGGCTACGGTCGAATCAGGCAGGACGTTGCTGACGCAAAGGTCTTTGCGGAGCACTTCAAGGGCTTCGACGAAGGTAAGCACTTTAGCGGTGTTATATCGCCTTGTTTAGCATGACTTAGCTTTGTGTTTAGGAGACAGTGCAAAGATTCGCATCGCGCAGCTCGAGGCGAAGCAACTCGTGGCATTCAACCTGCTGAAGAAGGCCCAGTACAAAATCAAAGCGGTCGATGCATGGCACACTCGCTTCAACGCTGCGGAGCGTGTCATTGCTGCCTACAAAAAAAGCGAGATGCGATGCTCCCGATGCGCCTCTATGCGCCCGGCGGCGAGGGTAAGCGGTATCAGAAGCAAAGCAGTCCTGTACTGTTTTACGTATTTACGAACCTACTTTAGACGCAGTCGAAGCGGCGCGCGTTGCTTTCGAAGATGATGTGGCGCGATGGAACGAAGCGTCCGAGAAATGCATGCAGCTGCGTCGCGACATCGAGGAATGTAAGCTTGAGTAACGGCCTTGTTGAGAAATCAGTTGTTTACTTAGGCCTCTTCCCGTTCCACGGTGCATCGCGTGAGCAGCGCGTCGTGCAGAGCTACAACTTCCAGGACAAACTGCGCAAGCATGGCGCTGACGCCGCCACTGCGTACGCTGCGACGCTGGGCGTCGATGTCAAGCACCACCTCGATGCGCAACGCAAAGCGCCGCCTAAGCTAGATTCTCGATGCAATGTGTATTTATTATTCCTTTTCAGGCACGTTCGAGAAAGTCTTCTCCGCCGAGGAGAACCTTGCAACTGGCGGTGCACAGTCTGCTGCTGAAGCTCCTCGTTCCAACGCCGCGCAGACAGCCAGCGAGGCAGTGCGTAGCCCTTCCGTTGCAAGTAAGTCATGCTAACTCGACCTTGTCTAACTAGCCGCTTAAGGCTCCTGGGATCAGCTCAGTGCGGAGCGCAGTGCTAGTGCCTCGCTGGACATCACCGTGTCCACTGCTAGTGGCGTTGCTTCGCACAACGACACCGGCTCAACCATCGGTAGCTGGTTCATGGCGCCAAGACAAAGCGGTTGTTGTTGTGAGTCCCCGTTGCTTTAGATTGTGTTTATTTTAGGCAACGCTCGGTGCAGCAGCAGCATCAGCAGTGTTCGGGCTTCTAGCAGTGCGGCACGGCGCTACGTGGCAACCGACTCGGAGGACTCCGACGCTACCGTGGCGGACCTAACGAGCAGTGCGGCCCGCACATCTACTCCAGTTCCGCGAGGTAAGCTTTTGCTTCAGCATTCAGCATTCCACATGCATGCGTACACATGTGTTCCGCATAATTTTAGGCGACACCACCGGGGCCTTGCAAAGCGGCCGGGCCAGCGCTGCTGAATTCGGCGATACGACCACCGACTCGCTGGCTTCGTTCGTGCCGCGCGGTGCCCATGCGCGTACGGTGCGTTCCCCACAGCACTACGGATACATCAGTGCTTCGGATCGTACCTCGCAGAACTCTGGGCGCAGTGCCACTGCGGTGCAGCCCCAGTCTCGTGTCGTGTATCCGGGCTACGCGTCGCTAAGCGCTCGCCCTATGAGCTTCTTCGACTCCGCTGCTGCGCCGCGCGTCGATGCTCAGGTAGGCGCCTCATAGAACTAACTGCTCCGTCTAAACTTTGCCTTTAGTCAACGCTTAAATGCTTTGCTTTACGCTTGCGACTACGTGGTGGAGGTGGACTGGGAGAACTGCACGGCCTTCTTCGTGCCGTTGCGTCGCGGCATTAGCGACGGCCACTTCCTCACCCTCGTCCGCAACGGTCATTTTGGCCGTGCGTTCCCCGATGCAGTGAAGTGCGTCGTCGCCAAAAGCGACCCCAACCGCATTCCTGCTGCTGCTAGGCGTCGCGACAACATGGAC